>JAXDDW010000162.1:297500-305000 GCA_034670385.1 Hoplostethus mediterraneus | reverse complement strand
GATCCTTTCTCTCTCACTCACACTCTCACACACACACACACACACACACTCACACACACACACACACACACACACACACACACAGATCCCTGATAGCTGATAGCTACAGCAGGACAGCAGAAGCATGAAATGAACTGGCACAACTGAAGGCCTTTCCAATCTACAGATCCAAACATTTATTTGTTCCTGCCAAGAGATGCTGGCGGGCCTGTTCTGTTCTATACATGTGCTTCAAAGACAACGAAACGCTTTGGCTCGTCTTGCTTTACTGTGCAGCCTTTTAATAGGAAATGCATCACGGGGACAATATTTGCCCATGCGAGTCCCCCCCCCCCCCCCCCCCCCCCCCCCACCGCCAACACCACCGGCCGGTTCAGAACAAACTCAGGATCACAGCATATTCCATAGACATAGAAATGCATAGAAATACTCAATACCAGTATAATGCACAATAGATCAAATGCACAAATGCATCTCCTTATTTCCCATGAATGAACAAATCTATCCAGTCTTCCTATGAATGCAATCTGAATAGTTATATTTATATTTAATAGTATAATATAATAAATTATAATATAATATAGTAGTAGCATAATATAATATAATTGTTATAATATTTCTGATTGAAATTTAGCATTCTGATAAGTACTGTACTGCTGATAACAACAAATATATTGATCGTGGAAATACCTTTAAATTGTAGTCAGTGTAATAAATCAAAGAGGAAATTGTCAAATATAATTCTATTAAACAGAATTATTCATTTTCTTTTGGCATTTGTGCTTTTTTATTTGACCGTCAGTAGAGAGAGACATGAAAGATCAGAGAGGAGGAGGGATGACATGCGACATTGGAACCCAGGATGTCACGGTTATGGTACGTGCCTTAGACCACTGAGCCACCAGGATGCCCCAACCAGCCTTATTCATTTTGACTAAATAAAGATTGCATGAGTTAAAACCCTTTTTCCATTGTAGTTCTGCACAGGGAGGGAAATCTACCTGCTAACTGATCCAGAACGTATTTGGCGACTGGGTCGTGGCGTCGGTCAGCATCTGTTCCTTTGGTGCACCGGAAGACGAGGGAATAACGAGAGCGGCTGCAAAGATGTCACGCAAACGCTGAGCCGCTCGGCGAATTAATAGTTTGTACCCAACCATTCAGAAAAGCTCTTGACTGATGATCTGTGAGGTATTGAACATTGGCCGGTGAAAAGAAATGACCACATGACAAAGAATACCGCCTCAGATGGGGAGTTTGGCTTCTCTCCATACGTGAGGCAGTGGGCATTCACTGGTGCTGACTGACTGCTAACGTACACATTAGTGGGGGGAGAGAGGGGGGGGGGGGGGGGGGGGGATAATTCAATATGGTGATGGGAACCAGCTGACGGTGGTTACGGAAACGTACTGTAGAGTCACAGTTGTTCTGACGACACGTTTAGAGGAAATCCTCCAACAATCTGTAAAGAGGTCTTTGGCCAGGGCGGCAGGTGGTTTGTCCCTTATCTGTAGATGTCTTTTGATGGCTCTGTTGCACTAATGAATGCTGCAGGAAGGGCGGCGGGGGTGGTGGGGGGGGGGGTGAAAGGAAATGAAGGTTGCCTCGGATAAGGATAAGACCTCTCCTCGGTCCCGCGCTTGGTTTCCAGAGGGCGTTAATAACTGGCTGAAGGGGACCCCGGTTAGAAGGAGGCCGCTTGACGCCGAGCAGACCCACAAAAGGGTGCGTTTGCTGACAGACAGTACGTGTGGTGCGTGTACTATATTTGCGGTGCGGTCGGGTGTGCGATCTCGCCGATGTGTGTGTGTGTGTGTGTGTGTGATGTGCGGTCGAATCCGGCGAGGGGTCGAAGCCTGGGGGCGTGCTGTCGGTGCCACGCCTTAGCTCTCGTTCTGTCAAACGGCAAATTGAATTTTGGTCAAACGCGCCCCCCCCCCTGATCCCCCCTGCAACCCCCCTTTTCTAAGAAAAACATGTATACGTCTAGGGTTGCCAAGTCTGGTGTGGGGCAAATGGGGGGGGAAAAAAAAAAGGGAATGCTCTCATGCACCCCGTTTGTGTTAGAAGTGGTCCAAATCGAACGTGAAAGCCCGTGGGCTCGGCTGATGTGGCCTGCTTGGACTGCTGAAGGGGGTGGGGGGGGGTGGGGGGGCTAGCTCTGTGGGGGTACTCAACGGACCAGGTGAACAGAGGACGCTTGTTGTCTGCTGCACGTAATAATGCTGCGTTCACATCATACGGGAGTAACTTGTTCATCTGTTCTTACTAGTTAGGAGCTGTCAAGACACCACAATCTTTTCTGCAGACTTTGACCCCGATCGGCTTTGATCCCCACGTTTTTTACGGCAAATTAAACATCAGGTATTTCCTTCTTGGTGACGTCAGAATTCAGGAAGCCAGAGAAATCTGGTCCATCACCAAAGCCTGAATTCCCAAGTACTATATGTATGGTATTTTCTAGTAGTATTTACCAGTTGAAAGATGAGCCGAACAGTATTTTCTAGTAGTATTTACCAGTTGAAAGATGAGCCGAACAGTATTTTCTAGTAGTATTTACCAGTTGAAAGATGAGGCCGAACAGTATTTTCTAGTAGTATTTACCAGTTGAAAGATGAGGCGAACGGTACTTTCTAGTAGTATTTACCAGTTGAAAGATGAGGCGAAAGATATTTTCTAGTAGTATTTAGCAGTTGAAAGATGAGGCGAAAGATATTTTCTAGTAGTATTTAGCAGTTGAAAGATGAGGCGAACGGTACTTTCTAGTAGTATTTACCAGTTGAAAGATGAGGCGAAAGATATTTTCTAGTAGTATTTACCAGTTGAAAGATGAGGCGAATGGTATTTTCTTGTAGGAAGTTTCCAATTTCCAATATGATGTGAATGCAGCATTAGCCTGGGATGTCAATGCCACAGTTCACGGTGCCCAGGCGGCAGGATCAGCATGCTAACAAACTAGTAGCTCGTTAGCATCGCTGTGAAGCTGTCAAACTGGTGCATTCATGGGAAACCTCAGTTAAAAAAAAATCTGGTTTGGGTTGAATTCTATCCAAAGTAACCGCTAAAGCTCGCTGCAACATTCCACATATGAAGCTAAATGGCTACATGCTACCTGATTTTTCTTCTCCAGTTTTGTCGTCTGTTGACTGTATGATGTCAAACCAGGCATCCGCTCGTTAAACTGTATCTGGAAACTTTAATTAATCCCCCAAAAAACATAACTCGGACAAACAAACACTTTGAGGAAATATTACCATCAAAGTCAGCGGCGTGACTTCCCCCGGCCTCGTCACACAACGCGAGCGCACAAAAGCGCCTTTCATCTGGTCGGAGTCGTGGCGCCCGCGCACCTAAAAAGAGCTCCGTTCTGGGCGCGAGACGTTGTTTTCCCCGTCGAACCAAAACAAAGTTTGGGGAGTGTACACTTTCACGGTGCTAGCGTGGCCCGGCTAATTGATTTCAGGCCGGATCGTGTTGCTGTGTAATGGAGCAGGCTAACGTGATGATGAAGCCGGGATGGTCATGGTGATGACTTTCACAGGGACTCGGCCTCATTTGTTTGTGTGACAAGCTGCAGGGTGTGTGTGTGTGTGTGTGTGTGTGTGTGTGTGTGTGTGTGCATTTCCCCATTTGGCATAAGGGATGTGGATTAAGTTATAGAGGTGACAGATGATATGTTTACAGGAGAATGTTTGCTTTTTGCACGGTATTTCAATTACAGGGTTTGTGTGTGTGTGTGTGTGTGTGAGAGAGCGGGTGTGTGCACGTCCAGTCGTGTGTGTGTGTGTGTGTGTGCTACGGCCGGAGTTAGCTGTGTGAAAGGGTCATGGGCCTTTATCAATCAGACAGAACCTGTTCAGTCTCTTCCTTGCACGCTCGCTCTCTCTCTCTCTCTGTTTGTCTCTGACTGTCTCTCTGCCCCCCCCCCCCCCACCCCCCCCACACCACCTCTGGGACGTGGTCCAGTACAAATCTAAACTGGTGCTGTCCTCTGTTTACTGGTGTTGTGACACAGCACAAATAAATACCGCTACGCTATTTACACAACAGGCATACTCATATACAATAGACCCCCCCCCCCCCCCCCCCCCACAAGGAAGTGAAGCGCTTGGGGGTGGGAGGTGAGGGTAGAGGGATGGAAAACTGAATGGGTAGTAGTAGTAGTAATAGTAGTATTGGTAGCAGTACTAATAGTAGCAGTACTATTAGTAGCAGGAGTAGTAGTAGTAGTAGTCCTAGTAGTAGTAGCAGTAGTAGTACTATTAGTGGCATTAGCAATAGTAGTAATGCAGTAATAGCAGCAATTTTAATGGTAATGGAAGTAGTAGTGATAGTAGTAGTAGTCGTAATAGTAGCAGTAGCAGTAAAAGTAGTAGTAGTAGTGATAGTGGCAGTACTGGTGTGTTGTGTGGTAGGAAGGTGTGGCTTACTGTCCCTGACTTGTTGGTGGCGTATGGTGTCGTGGCGGGGAGGGGCGTGGCCTGGCGTGGCGCTGCGGGGAGGGGCGTGGCCTGGTCTGGCTCCCCCTCTAGGGGGGTGAGAGAAGAGGATTCCCAGCACAGAGGCGACAGCCCAGCGTTCCTGGAAATCCTCTCCAATCCCATTTGATCTTAACGCCTGCGTCGCCTAATGTGTCCCTAAGCTGGCCTTATCACACCACACAGAGGGCTGGAGGGGATGGGGGGGGGGAGGAGGGAGTGAGAGAGAGAGAGAGAGAGAGAGAGAGAGAGAGAGAGAGAGAGAGAGAGAGAGAGAGAGAGAGAGCGATGTACAGTTGCATTTCCAGCAGGCCAAGGTGTGCTGCATTCCC
Source organism: Hoplostethus mediterraneus (assembly GCA_034670385.1). Classification (NCBI taxonomy): domain Eukaryota; kingdom Metazoa; phylum Chordata; class Actinopteri; order Trachichthyiformes; family Trachichthyidae; genus Hoplostethus; species Hoplostethus mediterraneus. The sequence continues at coordinate 300,190 of JAXDDW010000162.1, read as the reverse complement.
TGCACCTCAGACAGCAGCACGCTGATCGATGACACATCCGACCAGTTCTCAGCTGAAATGTGTCACATGTGGTCCGTCCTGCTCGGCTGTTAGTGGTAACAGAGCTGCAGGCGGTGGACCCCGCGGGGAGAGAGGGATGAGAGGACGAGTAGCTGGCCGAGGTGGAGAGGAGAGCATTATGAAACATCCACCAGCAGCCCACTTCATTCTGAGAGACTAAATCCTCCATTATCGCATCTCTCTCTCTCTCGGGTCTAAAAGCAAGCATCTTACAGGGAATTAATCGCATTGGACGGGGGGGGGGGGGGAAAAAAAGGCCCCATTTCATTTCCTCGTCAAGTTTGGGGAGAGTTGCGTCCGAAGCCAAGCGGCCACCTGGGAATGAATCTCTCCTTTTTTTCCTCTCATCTCCTTGTGTTCCGGCCTCTCCAAAGCCATTTATCTGTTCTGCCTCCGTCTTTCTGTCTCTCCATCCATCCTCGGCCGAGGGAGGTGAAGTGCGTGCTGGGGGAATCACGGCGGGATCACGCCGGCTCAGCGTCTCGTTAGTGTGTGTTTTTGCGCGAGGAGGCGGCATGTGACCGGTAGTACGCCGGTTCAAATCCCCTGAACTCCTAGGAATATGTGTATCGGGGTGAAAGTGAATAAGTAACACTCCTCCCTCCTTTAACAACTGTGGTTGTACTGGGCAGCTCCCAGTGTGGATGTGGAAAAGAGCATGGAGCTCAGTCGACTTTAAAAAAATAAATAAAAAGTGTGTGTGTGTGTGTGTGTGTGTGTGTGTGTCCAGCTTGTGGCAAGCCGAGCCTCCTCAGGCCTCTAAACAAGCGCCGTAAATTCACCCTCTACTTACCTGCAGTAAAAATGTCAGGGACTCGGCTTTTATTGGGCCACACACACACAAAAGGAACTCACTTAGAAGTCACTAAACACACACACTGGTCTAAGTGCGCGCCGAAAGCCCGTCCTCCTGCCGTCTGCGCGTCTTGCCATCTTCCATAGCGGTCAGGCCTGCTTTACATTGCTATTGACGTGACATGCTGATGGGAGCTGGGGGCTCCATGCTAACAACGTTAGCCACATGCAGCCTGTCACAGCCACTCTCGCTCGCTTCACTGATAGTCGTCTTTCCCCCGAATAACTACATCATATTACTGGAGAGACGAAGATAAGAAAAAAACTACGACTCAAACTACAGAAAATGTACAGCTGTCTGCAGGGTTGCAACGTCAGGATTTTACTAGCCCTGTGTTTCTAGCCCTGTGTGTTCATTCAGTAGAAATACACATATGTACCAGTTTGTGTAAAAAAAAAGTACATATATTGACCGACTTGGTTCATACATACGTTTGTTCTTCTTTAGATATTCAGCAGTATTACTTGGGTCTGAAAATAGAAACGAGTAATACTCATTTATTCATTCCCACCCTGTGTGATGTTCTATCAGGCTGATGTTTCATTCATTAACCAGTCCTCGCTTCCTTCTCTCCACAATTCCCGGAACGCCCTCTCTCTCTTTTTCATAAAAGAGAGAGAGTACTCGCCTCATTCCTCGCCTCTTTGGCCAGAGGTGCTGCCACATGAGTGAGACACCTATACAGGACGCTATCACGTAAAACCGTACTGTTGTCGTCGCTCTGCTCTAACGGGACATTGTCTGATTGGTGTACTAAGTGCCAATCAAGTACCCTAACCCAACCCCCCTGTCGTGATTGGATCACATTTAGTACGAACTCAATGTTAGAACTGACAGACTAGTGGTCTTTGTATCTGACTCACCAGCCCTGGTTGGAGGTATTTTTCCAAACTTTCCAAACTGAAAATGACCAGAGAGAGAGAGAGAGAGAGAGAGAGAGAGAGAGAGAGAGAGAGAGAGAGAGAGAGAGAGAGAGAGAGAGAGAGCGAGAGAGAGAGAGAGAGAGAGAGACCAAAATCTGCCACAGAATTTACCAGATAAACTATATCAAAGAGTGTGTGTGCCCTTGAGATGACCAAAGCACAAACGGATGGCAAGTATGTATGTAGCCCCCCCGACCCCCCCCCACCCACCGGTCCCCACACACACACACACACACACACACACACACACACAGACATGAAAGTGAGCAGCAGTGAACCTAGATGCGTGTATGTGTGTGTGTGTGTGTGTGTGTGTGTGACATCTGGGAGTGTAATCAGTGGGCTTCTTTCAAGAGCTGCCAAAGCAAACAGGCCAATAAGGAATCCACTTTACAGACCATCGATCTCTGTTGGCCACAGCCAACACAAACACACACACACACACACACACACACACACACACACACACAAAGAGAAGGATGGGCAGACACACACACACTCATACGCAGAGGAACGTCTGGATTCATACACACATGTACAAAGTGAAAGAAGTGACCTGGCCGCTGCATTCTCATAATGACCTAAACTGGTGAACACACACACACACACACACACACACACACACACACACACGCACACACACTACCTGAGCATTAGATGCTGCTACAATGGGCTGAATGGGATGATAGAGATGAACCAGTGGCTCACCTGCTGTCCCTTATCACCTCTGGGTCATTTTTCAGTCTGGTTTCCACTCCGTTTGAGCTGAACACCACCATGTGATGCATGGAAACACCTCGAAGCGCACATTCCTACTACACACCTGTAACGTGAAATCCCACGACATTCCC
>JAXDDW010000162.1:285000-292500 GCA_034670385.1 Hoplostethus mediterraneus | reverse complement strand
AAGGAAGGAAGGAAGATAGGATGAAGACAGGATGGAAAGCAGGAAGGACAGATGGAAAAAGGCAATGGGGAAGAAATGAGGAAAAAATAAAGGATGGAAGGAAGGATGGTAGAAAAAACAGAAGGAAGGAAGCAAGAATGCTGCCTACCAATAATCAGCATAAGGCGACACTTACTGAAATAAACAGAGGCAAGGAGGAAAAACAGAAGGAGAAGGAAAGAGAAAAGATGGATGGAAACTGCCTATCTGGGTCTCTGCCCTGGTCTGTGTGTGTTTGTAGATGAATAAATGGGTTTCAGCGTGTGTGTGTGTGTGTGTGTGTGTGTGTGTGTGATTTGACAGATCTGGCGGGGGCGTTATCAGGCGAGGTAAATCGGCCTAAACCTGGCGCTAATGTCTTGGTGGGGGTGTGGGAGAGATTAATAAGGACCCGCTCCAAAAGGCTTTAGCCGGCCCGCTAAGATTCTTAACCCGGCTAACCTCCTCTGGCGCCACCGGGAATCCAAAATGTCCCTGAAACGTCTCCGCAAAAAAAACAAAAAACAAAAAACAAAACAGTCACATGAAACCGGCATAATCAATCAGAGCTTTTTTTTTTTCGTGTTTTGATTCCGGGGTTGTTGTTTTTTTTTACTTTGGGAGGTTTCGTGTTTTCAAGTTTTGGCTGGTCAAATGCGCCAAAGCTGCGAGGTCAGTTCAACCACACAATGGGATCACTCCACCTTGTTGAAGCAAGAATGAGGAAAAACAGGAACCAAAAGGATGTATGTTGCTTAAAAAAACAAGGAACTCATTTTTTGATTTAATGATTCAATTAAATTAAAACCCAAAGCTTAACATCTTCGCTTAACATTTGATACTGTAAAAAAAAAGAAAAAAAAGGCCATGCAAATGTAATTAACTGTTTAACGGATGCCCCACTTAATAAATACATTTTTTTTTTTCATTTGTTAAAAAAATAGACTCAAGAACAGCATAAAAACAATGCATCAACAATATTTATTTATTTATTAATTTTTAGAAATGTGTTGTGATGACGGGGCGGGGCTGGATCAGTTATTGGTCGCCACTCTCGCCACTCTGGTGAGGAGTGATAATCTTTGTTTTTGGCTCCCTGGTGCTGCTGTTATTGTTTGTGTCTGTACTAGGGTTGGACCCTTATGGTTATTTGATGGCCGGTACAGTTATTTTTGGATTGAAACGGTAACTGATATTAAATTTGACCATTTTCATGCCATATAATTAATATTAAGCGTTTCATTTTATTCTTGACAAGTTGGAAAAAGCCTCTAAAACCTTTTTTTGGAGTTGGGTGACGATGACCGATATCTAATTTTTAATAAAAGGATAAACCTGAATCTTTTGTGAACTCATATATCAGTCTGTCTCATCTGTCTCCATCTCAACCCCTTTTCTTCTTCCATCCGTCTGTCTCCACGGTGATGTTGTAGTGTTGCTTGATGTGGCCTGTGCGTTTTGGTTGCCCCTACTCAGAGATCAAAGTGTGTGTGTGTGTGTGTGTGTGTGTGTGTGTGTGTGGGGGGGGGGGGGGGTAAATCTCTGCACCTCCCTTACCCCCAGACTCTCTGACACACTAGTACACGCTCCCACACAGATACAAATACAGAGTGAAGAAAGTATTTCATGATGGCGGTCTTTACTGTTTTAGGGTCAAGAGCCACGACAACAGTTGTTCTACTGGAAACGACTGCTGGTCTCTCTCATACAGTGAGAGAGACCAGTAACTCCAAAACTCAGAGGTGACGTACCACTATGGGTTTTTGAAGAATACGAATGCTGACGCTGCTGATAGTCAATATTTGGACCATTGGACCATTTTCATTTCATTTCCCCACTAGAAATGTATTCCTGTCAGGGTGGAAAAGCCTCTGAAACAGCATTTAGATCATGGGACACTAAAACTCTCCACTGAAACCCAAATGTCTCATTAGAATCAATTCAGGTTAAGGGCTTTGTTCCAACACGCTGTAACATGGAAGTCAATATGGACCCCTGATCAAAAGCCAGCTAGTGTGCAGCTATTGACTCTATATGACAAACACAAACCATATTTGGAGCCTTTCGGTCATTTTCTCTTGTTGGAATACCGTCGCATGGAGCCCAAAGTCCAAGATAGGGCAGCATCGCCTGGGCCATCATGCACCGCACTACTGCAGGAGAGGACATTTCCTCTCTCACCCACAGACCGTCGGGTTTTTGGCATGAAAAGTATCAATTTTAATAGATAACGAAACACGGACGCAGCGTATCGGCAGCTCAGATCCAAAAATATCTGTGCCGGGCCTTCCAAAAATCGGTCGAGTAGCATTTCCTTTTCCATTTCTCGTGCTTTGGCAGCCACGGCGGGACCGTCGCTCGCCTCCGAACCCCCCCGGCGTTTGCGCGGTCGGTGTTCTGCGTTGTTGTGGCAAAGTAAGAGATATCAAGCCTTTCGCCTCATACAATATCCTCCCTGCAGGGTGTCGGGTGGCCCGGGGTCGATAGCGACGCCAGCACTTAGAGACCAGACGGAGACAGTATATTGTGAAGGGACTGTCAAGCCACTGACAACACCGCGGGTAAACACACATAGGACTATTCGCGGCTTATCGACACACACACACACACACACACACATATTAAGTCGCGTGCATTAATGTATGCGCTCACACACACCTTTGACATGTAGATGCATCAGCTGGGCGCGGGGGGCCCTTGGCTCGGTGGAGGTGTAATATTTCAGTAATGTGATGGAGTTTGATCGGGGGTGTCCAGTGTCCCAAAGAGCTGCTGTTTTATTAGCACAAAGAGCACTCAGGGGCTCTCCAGTTCAAACACACACACACACACACACACACACACACACACACACGTGCACACACACTTGTCTGTACAGTCCAATAACCACAGCAGAATCTTTAGGCCCTATGTGCAAAGTGATACACTTTCAGAGAGCGTGTGCGTTGGACGGTAAGGACTGACAGTGGCGGGTTGATAGCGCCTCGATCTGTCAGACGCCCGGCCGCTCCCAACATCCTGCTGGGATCCGTTCCCTTATTTAATGCTGCTCCCACCTCCAACTGCCACATCCACATCCATATGGTAAAAGCCTTATATGGGAAGGGTAGGGACAACGACTAGACTAGGATGTATGAAGGTGCAGCGAGTTGCTACCTGGCACAACGCGTCCACAAGCGATGTGAATTTGTAGAGGAAGGTGAAATACTGCAGCGATAACCAGCATCACCGGGACGATGTTGCCCACTGCCAATATGACGGAACCTGCCTCACCCTGCCATAAGGAGCTGCTAGCCCACCCATATGAATCACTGTTATGGATGTCAATGGAGAGAGTTACTGGATCGGAGGATTTTCCATCCTGACAAAAAAAATAAAGATTTAGCACAAAATACTGGCCTTCAATTAAAAAATATCAGCATCTATCTTCAAAAACCCATATTAGTCAAACCCTAGTTTGAAATGAAATGCTACAGGCTCCTAGCCACATCAGCGCATGGAGTTGAAAGACATGAAGGTAAACACGTCGGCTGGTGGGAACGCTGAGCCACGGATGGACGCATGTCATGCAACATTGTGTTCCGATGCTCTTAGTGCTTTCAAATATGGAACGACACCGCGCGCAACATCGCGCCGACTCGTCCGCGGACGTCAGCGCGCGCGCTAACGGGAATGCTAACGGGCGGAGGAAGCTCGCGGTCTTTGTTCCTCGGCTCTCTCCGGCTCCCGCTAACAGCTGAAGTTACCGCGGGTCCACAGACGAGTACGTTCATATTCCAAATATTCCCCCCGGCTAATTGCTTCTGAATGTCAAACCGCATTGATTGGTGCGGAGGCCCCCGGCCATATGGGCTAAAAGCACTGATACTGGATCTACTGCCGCCTCAGGAGGGGGCTAGTTAAGTCACTCTCATTCAGCCTGGCTACGTCTAGAAAAAAAAAAAAAAAGTCAATGTGAAATTTGAACGACTTCATTCGAGTATCTATGGGGTGTTTTTTGTTTTTTTTTCTTCTTCATTTTTCCCCCCCCCAATATTGATATGAGGCTTCCTATGCTCTTTTATTGCAAACACTATCAGGGGAGCATCGCTGGCTGCGGTATCGACAAAAACAGGAGGGGGGGGGGTCTAGATAATGCACAGCCTGCAGAGTGGATCATATTAACACGTCGTATCGATACGGCGTCTGAACAGATATCATACTCGCGGTGGACGCGCTCCATACGAACTGGTGATGCGGCCCCCGTCTCGTTTCATCTCGTGATGCGGACCTAACGACTTTATGAAATCATCGCATTATATGAATCACCCTCATAAGACTTGCATTTGCTTTTCGCTGACACCTGATCGTCACGACCCCCGGGGGGGGGGGGGGGGGGGGGGCGGCGGGGGCGGAACCGATCGTAAAAAAACCAAAAAAAAACAAATCATAAAGTTCAACGCGCACCAGGAAGTTAAAACGCTGTCACCTTTTTTTTTTTTTTTTTTTTTAAACGGAGCTGGAGCTGCGTCTGTGCCAAGCGGTTCAGCGTCTTGTGATCTCGCGTGACGTTAAGAAAATAATCACATTATATGAGTCATCATAAGACTTGAATCTGCTTTTTGCTGACACCCGGGCTCAAAAAACTCGACGGACGATTACCTCGTAAAATACAGCGGCCTGTGTGTCATGAGGTAGTCGGCTTTTTCTTTGATAATAGATTTGGAGCGACAACAAATAAGCTAAACGCTGTATCTCTTTTGGTTTTTTTTCATGTTGGCACCCGTCCTACATTCATTTAGGTTCAGTTCAGTTTATCAAGTAAGACGTAATAAATGGGAATTCCACCACAGGAAACAGTGTCTGTGTGGACCTCTCAAGCTGATAAGAGCGAGGTCTGGACATGATTTGACCGATATGGGTTTCTGAAGGCTGATACCAATATTCTTTTGTTTTGAAGTGTCATTGCAAATCAATGCAAAGCATGATTCTTGCCGGGGTGGAGAGATGGAACGGTCTGCAATGCTGTTCGTGGTCAGCGGCTGGGCCGGCAGTAATCTGCTGGGCGTTGAGAAACCCCAGTGATGACACGAGTCGTGATCTGGCAGCGATACACCCTGACCGTAGACACCCTGCACGACCAAGCCCCCCCCCCTCCCACCCCCGTCGCCACACTCCTGATGGATTAGCCCGTGTCTATGGGGGTCACGCGGGGATGGGCCAACTCAAAGGAGAGTAACGGCTGGGGTGGGATGTCTGACCCGTCTCACCTCTGTTGGCCTTTGGGGCAGACTGTGATAGAATTGGAACTATGTAAGCCAGGGGGAAGATAATGAATGAGGGTGCATTATGTGTGTGTGTGTGTGTGTGTGTGTGTGTGTGTGAGCGTGTGCTGACAGTGCCAGGGGAACATGTGTTGTGAATCTATCAGGCCGGGCGCCCGGGCCGTCATCGGATGGACAGGGGTCTGGTTCCATGTGCTTGCGGTTGCCATGACGACTGGCATGTGTGGCAGCTACCTGAACCGTCCTCTGCACAACCACCCCCCCCCCCCCCCCCCAACACACACACACAGACACACACACACACACACACACACAAACCTCACCAGCGCTCGACACTTTAGACTGATTGGGCCAGCAACTGCAACAGCTGGCTGGGGATTAGGGCATGGCCAGCTTCGGTGTGTATGCATTTCGGTGTGTGTGTGTGTGTGTGTGTGTGTGTGTGTATGTGTGTGTACGTGTATGTTGCAAAGGGACTGGCCAGTCCCTCTGGCACCTGTCGCCCTGACGCCTAAACCCAATCCCCGCTCGTTCCCTGCCCTCCTAAGCCGGGGTTGGATGAGCAGAGCCCGGTCCTCCTCCGGGACCCTGTCCTCCTAACTCGGAGCAGCGGCTGGGCTGAGCCGATGAGTTCAGCGGGGTACCAGGGTCATGCTGGGGGCAACTAGGTGGCGGTGGCGGTGGGGGTCCGCTACACAGCAACACACACTGGAAACAAGCGAACAACACACAAGATGAACGAGAGCAAACACACACATGGTGCCGGAGGGGCTGCGCTAGCACATAGACACACACACACACACACACACACACACACACACACTCACACGCATGTTATTAGCGCCCCCCCCGCCCCTCTCAGAGTTCAGGGCGGGGGCAAAACAGCTTGTGTGGATCACAGTGCTATTAATGGGATTTATAACACATGAGGGTGAAAAGGGGCTGACAATTTTACGCCAGCACGGACACCTATACTGAAATGTTGCCGCGCACACACACACACACACACACACACACACACACACACACACACACACACATCGGAGGAATATTCCCATGACAGAGGGCAGTGCTCAGCTCTCAGCACCCTGCCTAGCAAACGTCTGACGACTCTATCTGCCCTATCTCTCCCACACACACACACACACACACACACACACACACACACACACACACACACACACACACACACACACACACACACACACACACACACACCTTCACCTGCCTTCTACTGGAGAGGGATACACACTAAATATGTGACGGGGTGCGGAGCAGCAATAATCTGCGATATTATCACATGAAAGTAGATGATGTTTCTCTACTACTCTCTATTGCAAGTTGACATTGTTGACATAACAGTGATCCGACCTCCCTCCAGCTCCTGAAGCATTCCCACCGAAACACCCGTGTGTTTCTGGTGCGTCTGCCGGGTCTTTCCTGGGAGGAAAAAAAAAAATCCTCCGGAGACAGGAAGTGATGCGTGATTATGTTTCACGGTTTGTTTGGTATAAACAGGAGAACTTATTCTTGTCCTCATCTTTTCATCTAATCTTAAGTGTTTGGAGGCCAGGAGGTTGATGCAGGCTTGTCAGAGCGTCGCATGATCGACGACGAAAACGACAAAATGATGATTTTCCGCAAAATTGTTTGGTTTCGACTCGTTTACCTTCTGACAAACTGCAACTGATCAACCAGGAAATGCGTTTCGGCGGGAAATCAAAACCCCTTTTTAAAAAAAAAAATGTAGTCTCCATCTTTATCTCTCAGCCTCACTGTGGTGTTTCTGCACTGCTCTTCCCAGAGATCACCTGTCAATCAAACAGTGTGTCCAGCACTGTGACGTCTTTCTCCTTGGATTTTCTATTGATGGGAGTTTGAGTTTCTGTAGGTGGCGCTCTTTTCTTTCTCTGTTCAGCCACGGTGGCTATCGCTGCTCATGCTAACTACCCAGTTCTTCTTCTGTTGATTCCAAACAAACGCATCACTTCCTGTCCCCAGAGGATTTCTCCCAGGAACGACCTACCAAACACGTACTTCATAATTTAAATGAAAATGCTGTGGATTATTACTTCAAAATAAGACGCTACATGACAGGTGCTACTTGGAAAGCTTTGTGTTGCTCAGTACTGCTAGTCATGTTTGGCTTTACTGTAAAGTGTAGTGCTGTTTTGCTATTGGCTGGTTTAATCCACTATGTATGTATTGGTGTGTGTGT
>JAXDDW010000162.1:197500-280000 GCA_034670385.1 Hoplostethus mediterraneus | reverse complement strand
CAATCACAAGGCGGACGAGGCGTCTGAACATTTACGACAACAACAACCGCCAGCGTGAAAATGGACCGACAGAGAGCGGTAGAAAGTTGGTAGTAGTTGTCACTCATCATAAACGGTTGGTGTGGAGAACATTTATCGTCGCTCTCCTCACAGCCAATCGCATTGCATCGAGCTTTACCTGTGATTGGCAGAGATTTGACCCCCCTTCCAAACCCACCTCGGCTCCGACCCCTGGTTAAAACGAACTTCTGCTTTGCTAGGCATTTCTCAGTGGTGTCAATCACACTAGCTTTGCAAAGGGCCTGCCTGAATGTAGCTATTAGGGGGGGAAAAAGAAAAAAAAAGAATAGTTATGGGTCCCAGTTGTGCCACCCTGAGAAGGAGGAAACCGTCTTCCGCTGGGTGAGAGTTTCCCTCCGCGGCAGCCAGACCACCTAGCACTGGGAGCCTGGTGACAAGAGCTTTGATTATTATGCCTGCAGTCCCTGCCAGAGCTAAATTTAAGTGTTCCCATAAAGTCCAGAAGAAATAAGACGTTGGGAATGGCCTGGCCTGTGTCTGTGTGAGAGAGAGAGGGGAGAGCTCTATGTGTGTGTGTGTGTGTGTGTGTGTTTAGGGTCTTTTCTGGTCAGCGTTGTCGCACAGTCCCGGGGATAATAATAGGATGGTGCTACAACTGACTGAGGCTAAAGCCGGACTTCCCACGTCTCCCACTCTCTGGTGACACTGATGTCACGCTCTAAACCCCCCCCTCCCCCTCCCCCATGTGTAATGTAATGCAATGAAACCCTATGTCCTCACATCCCTCGCTCTCCCCCCCCTCTCTGACGCCTCCCTCGATAATACGCAAAACTTGTAAGTCGGAGGCAAGATGACGGCGACACTTTCGGCTCCCAGGGAAACGGCGCATTCTTTGTTTATCTTTGATTAAAAATAACGTTTGGGAAGAGGCCGATCGATATTTTCCCTGTGACGGGGGAGGAAAAAAAAAAGACGAGGAAGAAGGAGTCGGAGGGAGGAGAGGCGAGCGGAAGGGAAGAAAAAAAAAAAAAAAAAGCGTGAGAAATTTGACGACATTTGGAGATGTGTGTGTGTGTGTGTGTGAGACGGGTCACTCCGAGTCATTCCCATGGCCTCGCACAGTAGCCCTGCTACCGGCCGCTCCGCTGTTCTGACACGGACACAAAATGGCCGACGAGTACACCGCTCACAGAATAGGGTGGCGAAGGCCTTAGAGGAGACACTGGGAGCCGCGGGTCCTATATAAAGGCCTTCAGAAGAGGGGAGCAAAGCGAGGTCATCGCTGCCTGTGCTTTCCTTGGCACCCACCTCGCCTTTCAAAAGGATCTGCTTATGGTTTCTGTCAGAGATGCACGGCCATTTTTCACCCCATTAACAACTATCATTACCAGCCCAACTGGAGGCTATAATTGGGCTGGCGATGGAAAGGAGTTGTCAAAACACAATTAAATTCTAAACTATGGTGAGAGAGAACAGAGAAGGAGCGCTGGACGGCCATAACATCATGCTGCCGGCTTTCCCTTGCCCAAAAATAGGAAAGAAAAACACGAAAACCATTATTTTACGTCGGAAGGTTTTGGAGGGGAACTATGCGGACGGCCGATCTGAGCTGCCCAAACGATAGGGCTATTGAAAACATAACAAATAATCACTCTCGGTGTCAGCGATGACGAATGGACACATTAAAAGCCATATCCAAGAATCAAAAGGCTTATACACAATCTTGTGAGAGGCAGGATTTCAAGCTAAAGTACGAACGCGATGTGGCTACAAAGACATATTATCAGACAGGGATGAAGATATCCACGATGAATAAACTACTGTGTGTCAGTAGCTAGCATGACGTGCTCAAAAAAACTCAATCAAGGCCTTAAGGCAGACTGGGACTGGGAAAAAAAAAAAAAGATTAGCTTGCTCATTTGGCCTAGGGCTGGGGTTTGTGATGAGTTAGCACTAGCATGGTGTCACTGTAAGTGTCAAACACTTACATTAGCATTGTTGAAATATAGCGTGTTAGCTTGATGTACAAAGGAACCCAAAGTGGTACACACTGAAGCCTTTGGTCATAGTTATATTTTATAGTTATATATATGTTCATTAAAGGAAAGAATCCACCCTCTGATAAGGGAAGATGTCATGTGGCTGCATTGTTTATTTTAGATAACTAAAACAAGTTTCTGCTAGCAAACTCCATTGTAGCTGCAGTGGAAATATCTTTTTCGTTTCTTTTAACATTGTTAAAAAAACATTGTTAAGTGCGTCAACTTTGAAAGACCCTGTCCTCACGGTGCTTCCCAGACAATATCAATATTTGGGCGGCCCGTCCAGGGAAATTAACAGCTCACCACGTACATTTTTTGGTTTCAATTCATCTTGGCTGCCATAATGCACGAAGTTGGCGATTCTCTTTGATGTGCTTTACAAACAATCGAGATTTAATGCTGCCAAGCGCCGAAAGTGTGCCAGTGAACTACAATGATCAGGATTTATTGCGCTTATGATGCAGCACATCTGTGCTCCTTGGAGTCGCGGTGTGTCCATGCCTGACACAAACTGAGACAGCTTGAAACGTAGCCTTGATGATCAGTTGGAAGTAACATAGTCAGCTAATGCTGAAATGCCATTAGCTTCTACTGGATAGAGAACAAATATGACTTACTGCACTCGCCAAATAAAATATTAATAAGTCGTCAATACCTACCTACTACTCTACTATACAGTTCTGGCCAAGACTAGTGGCACCCTTGCATGTTATGCAGATCATTTACAATATCTTGCAACCCGCTCCAGTTCTTCAATGTTTGAAGGATTGCTTTGACCTACTGCACATTTCAGGTCTCGCCATTGGTTCTCATTGGGATCGAGATCAGGGCTCATCGCTGACTACTCCAGAACAGTCCAATGTTTCTCTTGAACCATTTCTGAGTGCTTTTGGATGTGTCATTGGGTCATTGTCCTGCTGGAGGACCCATGACCTTCGATTGACACACAGTTTTCTGACATTGGGTAGCACATATTGCTCCTAAATGCCTTGGTAAATCCCTTCTTGCTGAAACAGACCTTCCCCAGACCTTTTCAGGTCAGCCTTGAGATCTTTGGATGTCATGCAAGGTGTTTTTTCAATGGATTGCACTAACCTTCGAGGACGGCTGAGATCAATTTCCCTCCTACCACCACATCCTGGGAGATTCTTAACACTTCCATGAGCAGCATTGTGGACTGTGGAAACAGGAACACCAAGGTCTCTAGAGAGGGTCTCTCTTATAGCCTTTTGAACGCCTCTGTTTGGTGATAATAGTTTTTCTAACCTATGACAGGTTGCAGGTCATAGGTTAGAAAAATTGAATTGAGGTTGAATTGAGTTGAATTGAGTTGAATTACACTGCAAATGGTTCTAAAGGGTGCCAATAATCATAGCCATGGCTACCTTTCAATTTTGAAACCAACTCATTGTTTGATCATGTGCTGTTTTAAATTGATACATGAATATCTGACGATTGAAAGTTGTTTCAATTTCCAATTATTTCAGAAGATATTGTACATTATCTGCATAAGATGCAAGGGTGCCGATAATCTTGGCCCAGAACTGTGTGTGCTACTGTAGGACATCGTCTACTGTACTGTCCAGCGCTAGGACAGTGTCTACTGTACCGCACCGCGCCAGTGCCGTCTCAGTGTGTGTGTCTGCTGACATAAAGCAGAGGAGGCTGGGTAGTTGTGGGGAGTTGCAGGCCTCTCTGCCTCTCTAATCTGGCCTGATTTATAGAGGCTAGCCCTGCTCTCCCCTTCCACCTCCACACCGACACACTGGGCCTCCTCCGCTGGAGACAGCCTGGCGTCCGCACACGCACACGCATGCACGCACACACACACACACACACACACACACACACACACACACACACACACACACAGCTATGCACGCAGACACAAACACATACACACGCCATACAGTCTTAGTTGCACGGTAGTGCACGCAACCAAACCACATGGGCCTGTTGCTTAACCAAATGAACACCAGATCCAGAAACAAAGGCATTTTAGAGTCAGTCTGCACACTGTCAGAATAGAATAGAATAGATCCACACCAAAAACTCTATTTTGTTCTAAAACGATAAAAGAATACAGCAAAGAATAATATATTGAAACACACAACTGAATTTCAAAACTGGACCAAAGTATACAAAATAATACAAAATAAAAGGCACTTCTCTCGTAATACTCTCATAAAAAGAGTTGGCAATGTAATACATCATTCCTGTCTGCAAGAGGTCAGGGTCAGCTCCAGAGCAGCACCCCCGGAGCTGGTAGGGATTCAGCGTCTTGCTCAAGGACACCTCAGCGGGGGTGGATGCTTGGCGACACGCAGATTTGAACTCTTGAGTCCTCCGGTTGAAGGACGGTCTCTGTAACCACAAGGCCACCCCGATGCGCCGTAATGCAGCAGTAGATCGTTTCCATGCCCAGCGTGTCCATGTAGCTTTTAGCAGGGGAGAGTGAAATCTTGCCCCCGATGAACTAGACACAACCCACCTTGTGTTTTCTATTAACCCGACGTCCACTCGCACCTGGTATATACCTCGACTCTTCTCAAGTACCGCGTCGGCTTTTTTGGGGCCGACTCCGGATTTTGCCGCAGCGCGATTGGCCGACTGAAATGATGCATTTTGGCTGGACGTTCTACCAACGAGGTATAAACAGTCAAATTTCAACCTAGCACTGTTCTTGTGGCTGCATGACATTGCTGGCTTAACCATGTGGAAATAAATCCAAACATAGTTATTACATGCTAGATGGAAAAGCTTGTCATTGAGGCGGCATAAGCTAGGGCCTTCTGTCCTCTGCATTAAACTGTTAATCATATCTAGATCAAATATTAGAAACATGTGTTGTTAACATGTTTTTACATCATATATTTCACTTTTGTGATTGGTGATTTTGATTGGTGCATCCCTAATTGGGTGGAACTGGTGTTTTCTGAATAGTACTACCAGGTAATACTACTAGAAAATACATAGTCAGATGCCAAGCCTGTAATTTGTAGGAAATAAAAACCCTTTTGAACCATACCATAAAGAATAACAATAATAAGGACGCAACAGAGACTTAGGCTGGGATAGAGAGGGGTAGATATTCACATGCATTAGGCCAGCAGACCTAAAATACACACACACACACACACACACTAAGGTACTAAGGTGTGTGTTTCTATGTGTGTGTATACTATGAATCACAGTCTATGGACAGGTGTTTACAGTGAAGCTGGGTTATCTGTCTCCATTACACTACTGGGGCTCAGCCTCCCAAAGCCATTATCTACTCAGACCTGCCTAAACACACACACACACACACACACACACACACACACAGGAAGCCCCGCATACTATATGCAAGCCCAGTTTAAGAAAGCTATGGCGTGAGGTCTACAGGGCTCTTGACGCGATCCAACACACACACACACAGCGAGGACGGCGCACAACGACCATGTCCTCCTTCCACTGAATTCCTTTGATCTGCGTAAACGTCAACACGCGTCCACATCCACCCGTTCATCACCACTTCCAACCCATCTCAGCCCAGACAGACTCAGTTTAGACTAATATTGACTAGCGTTCCCCTTCACCCACTGGCTCTTACTCAGCGCATCAATCATCCGGTACAGTGTTTTGAGACTGAGCCGCAATCTGACCTGAGGCCAGTTACGGTGGTTAAATTGTGTGATGAGGCATAGTGCGCTGGTCCCTTATCAATTGTTGAACAATGTTCTACCGGAATATTTGGGCGCACAGTTAGTCCTGTGTGAGTAAGATCAGATAAGTATGGAAGTACTTACAGTGTGTGTGTGTGTGTGTGTGGGTTAGACTGAAACATGAGGCTGATATTGGCCCATAAGAAAACTCCACCCTCACATCCTCTTACGCACATTATCATTTGTGATGCTCAATGTGTTCCAGGAGTTACTCTACTTCTGTTAGTGATTTCCTACGTTTCCCAGAATTCCTCTCGACAACCCCCAGAGAAAGAACATGAACTTGGTGCTTTCAAAAGTGGGCATGTGTCCCGTAAAAGCAGCTAGCTAGTCAAATACTTGGTGAACATTGAAGCGTGTCTATGAATGCGACAACAGCCCTTGCTCAAAACGCAACACTTCTTGCGGCCGCATTGCATTCTGGTCTATTGAGTCTGCTGTCGGTGGAGAAATTGGTGTTCAAATGTTTTATGGAGTTGCTAAGGCTAAAAGCATTTCATCAGTACCCGTTTCAATGGTTCCATGGTGGTCTACATGCTGTTTCAGAGGCTTTTCCACCCTGTCACCCTGAGTATAGTCACTATTTTGCTTGAGAAACTATTGCTACATATTGAACATTTGGCACAAAATATCCGCTTCAATCTGAAAATATCGGTATCAGCCTTCAAAAGCCATACCGTTTGACCCCTAGTGCGTGCGGGTAAGTGTGTGGGCGTGTAAACATTGTGGTAACCCCCAGGCGAGGTACTGTCTGGTCTGGTATATGAGGTGGTACCACCAGCGCTCTCTCCCACTGCCTTTTAATTATGTGTGGAGGTGGAGGGGGTGGGGGGGGCGGGGGGGCGGGTGCTGACTCACAGCAATATTAATGAAAACGGGCCACATCATAAAAGAAGATTTGACCGGGGTCATCACCAGTTCAAGCTCAAGGACGGTAAACACGCAAGATAGTACAAACGGTACTATTCACACATGCAGCTGCAACTAGAGATGATGAGCTGAAGCTTTCATGACTCCAGTGGGGGGAATTGGGCTGTTACTGCAGCAAATAAGAGGATACATCAAAGAAATATAGAATATGGGGCAAAAATATTAAAAAATGATGCAACATATTAGAAGAAATCATATTCTAAGGGTCATATAGGCTTAATAAATAAATGCTATGGAACATGGGCTGGCTTGGCAGTGCCTGACCCATAGTGTCCACACGATTTTTAATATTTTCTCGAGTCCAATTGTATAAATTGCTTGTCTATCTATAATAATGATTGCATTTGGTTCGTTCCGGTGGGAGGGGCTACAGCTAGAAAGTTAAGCTCCTGGCCAGGTGAGAGGGAGAGAGTGTGTATGGCTGAGCAGAGAGCAGCATCACCAAAAAAGTTGTTCCTCCTCCTGTGAAAAATGAAAATGTGAGCATGGTCAATAGCTAGTTTGGGTTTTTGATTTATTGTTTTTTGTAAATACTTTTCAGCCAAACTATTTGTTTAAAAACTTCTCAGACTCAGAAGAACACCGACACACTCATCTCTACCTTATGCCATTACACTTGGACGTCTTAAGTGGAAACGAATGAGAGAAAACACGCAAAAAAGCAGCATGGATTCCAGCATCGACAGAATGATGTACACACAAACACACACACACCGTTTCCCCATCTGACGTCTCTGGACTGGCCACAGAGCAGCTAGTGTGTGAATGTGGCCTTTAGCACCCTGGTATTTTTCAAGAAGAGCAGGATGGATAGATGGAGGGACGGAGGGACGGAGGGATGGAGGCATGTGGGATGGCAAGCGACAGCCAGAGTTCAGCCACGGACTAATTTTAACATCCATCCATCTCCTCATCCCTCCCTTCTTTTCGCTTTCAGACGGAGGGAGTGAAGGAAGGGAGCCTAATCGGTGGGAAGCTGCCCAGAAGCCCCTGACCTGAAGCAGGATGGGGGTCTACAGTGTGTGTGTGTGTGTGTGTGTGTCCGGAGGGGGTCGAGGGAGAGGGCAGTATCCTGGCAGGACATTAGGGACTCGGTTCCCAGCACTAGGCGCTGTTCTCCTGCTCGGCCTCCATCGGTCTCTCCCAGCCAGGCCGGTCCTGCCTTCCTCCAGGGGATTCCCACTTTTTCCCAGGGCTATGCCCAGCTCGCGCTCTCTCTCTCTCTCTCTCTCCTCCCTCTCTCTCCTTGCCAAATGACCCGGAGTTCGGCCACTCACTTCCCTTATCTGTCTTTTCCCAGGGCTGTGGTCCTCTATCTCCCTCACCACTCCCCCCCCCCCCCCCCCTGTCCCTGTCTGTCACCCTCTCTTGTCTGATGTACAGTATTCACTGCGTCTCAGGGATCAGCTGAATGAAGGCTGCAGTCGCTGAAAGGTGCAGCGGTACCTGCTGCATGGTACACACCCGGAGGTGCTGCTTTGAGTGTGTGTGTTTTGCCTCATTTGAGTGTTTCGTACTACTGCTTCCTATCGGGCATGCATTGCTACCTCTAGAAAAGTGTATATATGTTATGTATATATAAGTGTATATATGCTACGGTAAATGTGGAAAAACACATTTACCTTGGGAGATGTACACATTTACCATTTTCCCACATTTGCCGTCACATCAGGGTCGGCTATACACCGATCAGCCATAACATTAAAACCACCTGCCTAATATTGTGTAGGTCCCCCTCATGCCACTAAAACAGCTCTGACCTGTGGAGGCATGGACTCCACAAGACCTCTGAAGGTGTCCTGTGGTATCTGGCACCAAGACGTTAGCAGCAGATCCTTTAAGTCCTGTAAGTTGCGAGGTGGGGCCTTCATGGATCGGACTTGTTTTTCCAGCACATCCCACAGATGCTCGATCGGATTGAGGTCTGGGGAATTTGGAGGCCAAGTCAACACCTTGAACTCTTTGTCATGTTCTTCAAATCATTCCTGAACAATTCTTGCAGTGTGGCAGGGTGCATTATCCTGCTGAAAGAGGCCACTGCCATCAGGGAATACCGTTGCCATGAAAGGGTGTACTTGGTCTGCAACAATGTTTAGGTAGCCTTTTGTTTAAGGCTAGCCCTCACTCCCCACGCGCATCAATGAGCCTTGGGCGCCCATGACCCTGTCGCCGGTTCACCAGTTGTCTTTCCTTGGACCACTTTTGGTAGGTACTAACCACTGCATACTGGAAACACCCCACAAGACCTGTCGTTTTGGAGATGCTCTGACCCAGTTGTCTAGCCATCACAATTTGGCCCTTGTCAAAGTCGCTGAGATCCTTATGCTTGCCCATTTTTCCTGCTTCCAACAAAGCAACTTCAAGATCTGACTGTTCACTGGCTTCCCAATATATGCCACCCCTTGACAGGTGCCATTGTAACGAGATAATTGATGTTATTCACTTGATCGGTGTAGATGTGATGACTTTGGTAGAAGCCCTAGTCTGACAGTTGAATTGTAGAGGCTTTGCAGTTACACCACAGTCTCCTAGCAACCATGTCTGGCGCCAACATGGAGGCTAAAAATTGGCTAGAAACAGAGAGATACCCGAGACTCTGCTAACGCTGCCTTCTACTAGCTACGTTAGCTAGCGTTGCTAATCAGATGTGTTAACAACAAGACAGTGGTGGTTAGTTGACCAGATACTACGGTTAGCTAGCTAACAAGCTACACAATCTAAACACAATCTAATCAATCAGATGTATCAGTGACGAAATGATCCCTTCCCAGTCAAAAACAACACAGGAATCAACCATGACTGTTCAGTTTAGTAAGACCTCCAATATGGCCGCCAGAGGATGTGTTAAGAGAGGAGGAGAGGAGAGGTTAGCAGTGTTTCTGACAGTGGCACAGTGCTAAGATGGTTATGTTCCCATGCTAGCTTGTGTTTACCCTGGGCTATTTTCTGCACACACACACACACACACGCACACACTGCTAGCCCCATCGTGCCCCCTCCTTGTAATTTCTCATCTCCTCCTCCTCCTCTCTCATCCCCCTCTTTTTCCCTCTGGAGTCCTGGAGGGTTATGTGAACGGCCAGGGAGGAGGGCTGAGAAAAAGACGAGAGGAGTGTGAAAGAGGAGAGAGATGCTGCGGGGTCATCACTGAGTCATCTTATTCCCTGGTAAGGCCATTTGGACGGTGTGTATGTGTGTGTGTGTGTGTGTGTGTGTGAATCAAAAGTCGACGTGTCCGAGTGGGTGGTGAAGTCTGCACATTCCAACGAACAAGTGTAATTATGTGTGTTTGTGTGGGCACGTGTGTGTGCGTGTGTGTTTGTACATGTGTTAATGCTACATCCTGTATATGTCGTCCTAACAGCCCGGGCCAAGCAACACTTTCCTCCGCTAACTACAACAGCTCAGCAAGCACACACACTTTCTCCCACTCCCGTGCCATTCCTGCCTCCTCAGCTATTACTTCTTCAAACTTTCCGTCTTCCTAAAACGCCGTCCTCGCTATCTTCCCCATCACGTTTCTTTCCTCCTTCTCCTCCTCCTCCTCCTCCTCCTCTCTCAGCCCCTCTTCCTCTCTTTCATCTCTCTCTCCTCCTCTCCCTTAATATCTGTGTGGCCTGTAACTCAACCCATAAACAAACTGCCTTATATGTTGTAAGCACATACTCCGAACCGCCGGACGTTTAAAAAGGGGGGGGGCCAACGTTTCATCCTGACGGTACAAAAAAAAAAGTTTTTTTTAGTTTTTTTTTTTTAAAGAAACCTCCCATGTTTGAGCCTCTTAAAAGACACCGTGTCTAGTATCAGTCTGCTAAAGTGCGACTGGGAGGATAGATAGCGACGGAGGAGGGGGATGTCTTTGAGGAGTTCCACATTGCCCCCGCTGATCAAAGTGCTCTCCAGCCTTTGTGGCTAATTGTGGGGATTATCTGTGAGTGCTTGGAAAAGACCGGCCTGGTTTTATGGGGTTGGTGTCACACATGCACACGCGCACGCACACACACACACACACACACACACACACACACACACATACAGTCTCTGCAGATCTGTACCGCTGACCTTAGAGTGTGTGCGCGCTTGTACGTGGAATCAGACGCCGCTAGGAAAACGGCACACACAGTGCTCGAGAGTAAAATACTGTCCGAACATTGGGAGGCAATCCAAGAGACATGAAAAACCAGAGACAAGACACACACACACACACACGCACACACACACACACTCAGACATATCCTGTCGTGTCGATCCAGTTTCAAGGACGGTGGCGAGACTGGAAGGGTTGGAGTGCCAAATGACTTGTCAGTGTGAGTTGTAAAGCTGCCTCCCCTAAAGCCACTTCCCTCTACTGACATGCACACACGCACACAGGCACACAGGCACACACACACACACACACACACACACACACACACACACACACACACGTTCAAAGCTGTGGTCAACTGAGCGGATCCTAAGTGAGGTCAGGAGTAGTTTGGAAACACATGCACACAACTCACAAAGAGACTTTCTTTCTAGGGTTTATGAGGCTTTGCTATAGTTGCCTGACCACAAACACACACCCGCGCACGCACACGCACGCACGCACGCACACACACACACACACACACACACTCAAAAAACACATACTCGCACAGCTGATATAGCGGATATGGTTTTGTGAGGGGGAGAAGGGTGTATGGTCGGCGTCAGGTCCAAGCAATTATCCAAGTGTCCAAACCTCTTTCAGTGCAGCCACGGTGGAGCCAGACAGAGCTCTCACACTCACACACACACCAACGCGACTCTAAACTACAACCTAGGGATTTGTCCGGGATAATTCCGCCTCTATTCACCATGAGAGGTTTTACAAGGTGAGGTCCAAAATCTCTGAGCCACTGCTAACAACAAGCGGACTACCAGCTGGCCCTTGGCCTCCAGTCTAAAAGCCCCGGGAGCTTGATTCTGGCCCGATGAATGGCCTCTTGGGCTCAGGGCAATAAGACGAGCGCAGAAAAAACAATGCCAAGCAATGCTAATCTTGTCTTTACACGGGGGGGGGGGGGGGGGGGGGGGGCACTTGTAGAGCCGGTGCTCAGGTAAGGCAGTGTGTCAAAGGTTAAGCTGGGAGATTCAGACTAGCACACACAAGTTAATTAAAGTTTGTCTAAGAGGGTGAGAGTGTCTCTTGAGGAGGCCGCCAGCGTCTGAGGACTTGCCTGAGAAAGGAATGCCGTCAACTTCAAAGTCGGCCCGGCCGCCGTTGAATTGTTTTCAGAAAGCGCTGTACGATGAGGCTCAGGAAGACGTCTGAACCAATAATCACCAATTTGCTGCTCCTGCTTACGGCGAGGCACCGCAGGTGAAAGTGGAGATTTTGGCTGGATTTTGAGATATTATCATATATCGCTAATGCAGTTTGCTAAAACATACAAATCATCAAAAACAACTAGAAATAGTTAATTTAATCAGTTTCATAGCAGCTGCATCAAGTACAACTAGCAAAAAAAACATTTTGTAAAAACGACAGTTGCTTTTCATCTTAACTTGCGATATGGCCTCCATATTTAGTTGTTGTTGTAATTTACAGGGTTATTTTTGGTATCTTTTTGTCTGTTTTTAATTTCTTTAATGGGATATTTTACATGAAAAACAGCAAAAAGAAAATTTTATAAAATTTTGTAAAGAATTTTAGAAAATATTCAAACTATTTAGCTAATCATCAAAATGAAAAAGGAAAATGAACCCTGACTTCACGCACTGAGGACAAAAGGTCAAACGTTATAATTTTAAAAAGTGTTTGTGTCCATATTGACAATGTAAAACTCAAGCAAAACCTGATGGATTTTTCAGCCCTCAGTGTCAACGGTGTGGGCAACGGAGTGCAGACCGGGATGAGTCGGTCGAAAAAAAAACAAACGTGCCGGGAACAAAAGAGTGAACGAAGAAGCAGACAGCAGACGTGTGGAAGAGGAAGGGGGATAACCTCCGGAGGAATGTAAAAAGACAGCGGTCTGGAGAGAAGGGGACGGAGAGGAAGGAAGGAGGAAGAGGAGGAGGAGAGAAGATGAGCAGACAGTGTCCTATATGTATTGGCTGAGTGTCTCCCAGGGCTTTTGTAATGCTTTACGCAGACCCACTTTCCAAGGTCAGCGTATGGCCGCCTGTCCAGCTGTTTTCATATTCAGTTTCGCCCTCGTTTCTCTCTCCCCACTTTTTTTTATTTTTTTATCTGTCACTCTGGGGCAGATTATCACCCGGGGGCAACAGATTACCCATAGAAAAAGACAAAAAAAAAAGTCAAATAGACGAGAGGCTGCCAAGATTTTAATCCTGATGGGGTAGTGGTAGTGATAGTGGTGGTGGGGCGGGGGGGGGGGGCAGACACCATGCATTCACACAAATAAACACAAACACTCTTAGCTGAACAAACCATCTGCACACCTAAAAAAACTGCTTTCATTCTATCAAACACACACAAACACACAAAGAGGGCATCGTCCATGACAGCCTGGTGACTTTGATCTGCGCTGAGATCAGCCGGGTATCCACGGAGGTGAAACCTCTCCAGAGGGACGACCCAAGGCAAAAGGGGGGCGGGGGAAAGGGTGGCGGATCCAGCCCAGTCCGGAGGGCCCTCCGAGCCGGGCTACGGGGTGGATCGGCTTACCCCTTCGCCCTGGAGGTTAGCCTTTAGCGTTAGCCCCTGTAGGCTAGTGGCCTATCACGGTGGGGTTAATGAGGAGCGGTGTTAGCTTAGCGGGAGGCGCTAGCAGGAGGCCCCGACAGGAAAACCCACAGGAAAGCTTATTGGCCACACAGGAAGAGCCTACTGCCACTGGCCAGTCACACCGAGTCAACGCCACACTCAGACCTGCTGTTTGATCTTCCTCCCACAACTTCCGCAACATGACGTTTCCCCTCGCCCTCGCCGTGTCTAGCCTTAATGGCGGAGCAGGGATATCAGGATTTCCCGATGGCCCTATCCAGTTCATGAAAGCTTTTCCATTTGCTGTTCTAAACACTAGGTAGGTCTTTCCTGGAAAAAAAAAACCTCCGGCACACAGGAAGCGACGCGTTTCCAGTGGTTTGTTTGGGTAGTTAGCATGAGTAGCGATAGCCACCATGACTGAGCAGACAAAGAAAAGAGAGCCACCTACAGAAACTCAAAACATCAGCACCAGGAAATCCAAGGAGAAAGACGTGACAGTGCTGGACACACTGTTGATTGACAGGTGGATCTCTGGGAAGTGCAGTGCAGAAACGCCACAGCGATGAAACTGAGGGACAAAGATGGAGACTACATTTAAAGATCCCACAAATCACCACTTGAACCTACTTGCTTACTTGTCTTGCCCTCCACCCCTATAGATTAGACTTTACCGTGCATGTGGCATGGATGACATGGGAATGACCCCGTCACGACTCCCCCTCCCTACCATCTGGTTTGGCTGGGCTAAGCCAGCCAGTCAGCTCGTCGGTCTACATGGTTATTGACTCATTCCACATGCCAAAAACAAGACCGACCCCCCCCCCCCCCCCCCACACACACACCCCCCAGCCGACTCTCCATCTTCCTCCTCTTCCACCACTGGCTCCCTCTGCTATGGGGAGCCATATGCTACGTGATGACGGCAAGGATAGATCAGTGTGCCACACACAGGTGGGGGTTTACAGCTTCTGGACATTGCACGCACGCACGCACCACGCACGCACGCACGCACGCACGCACACACGCACGCACACACGCACGCACACACGCACACACACACACACACACACACACACACACACAGGTGCATATGGCCATTGATGACAAGAATGATAACAGCAGACACTCATAGATTACCCTTAAGATCTCATCACAGTCAAATATACACACACACACACACGCTATGCTATGGCTATGAACTATACTGTGTGTGAAAGAGCATGAAGGAAACACTCAAGACACATTTATGAAATGCCACACACACACACACCGGCGCACGGCGATACAAATGCGAGCGCACACTCTGTGTGCACACGCACACAGAGACAGGAGGCCACGGACCATCCTCTGACCGGTCGGTGACCTGACAGCCCAGCAGCTGCTGGTTGTTTGATGTCTCACTCTGAGGATCACATTTCACTTCCAGCCTCTTCAGCCAATAGGGGTGAGAGAGAGAGGAAGAGAGAGAGAGAGAGCGAGAGAGACACTTCCACCTCTCTTTCTGCCCTTTGCCGAGGCCCAGTGAGCTAGCGCCTGACCAAAACTACTACTAAGAATACCCTCTCGCTATTTCTGGCCTTACGTGTTGCGTGTATACAATGTTGTGCATATGCAGTGTATACACACAGTGTGCAATTACATGTGGAGGGTTCACAAAGACACAAACATGTTTATAACTTTGCACTTCACAATACAATTCTGCTCTATGGCATGGCAAATTCAGATCGTCAAAGTGTGTGTGTGTGTGTGTGTGTGTGTGTGGGCGCAGCAGATGGAGACAGGCTGGACATTAGACCCTCTGGCCTGATGAGATGAAGTCATCACATCACATGACATGAGTTGAAAACTGCCTTGACAGGCAGGCGCACACACATATACACACTTATTAAACCCAACCATACATGAGTGGACGTAAAAGACTTACTAAAATACACACATCAAATTAGTGCATACTAGTCAGAGATGACACGAAGACATTTTGTCTCTAGCTGTTCTTTTATGTGCATCATGATATCATTGAGTTAGAAATGCTGAACTGAAATGTCACATTTCGATAAATGTGACGTCGGCTCGACGTGATCGGCCGACAAATGGCTCAAGTTCGTTGCACTCCAGTGAAAAAGTGTCTGTCTCTAAAATATCTGTCCACCACATCCTCTAGAAATGTCAAAGATGTTGCTAATGTGCATCAATTCTTGAAAGACTTTTCAGGTCGATGCATTGATGGAACTAATCGACATTTTATTTTTGCAACACTTCCAAAGTTGGCTTAAAGGTACAGTAAAGGTAACAGTATGTGTATCAATTTTAACAATATTTCACATTAATTTTGAGACATTTTACGACACAATTGCCGTAAACAAGCCTCTACGCTACATTTTACAGCAGATTTGGAAGAAAAAAAACAACACTTCCAACTTGTTTATCGTCTTCGGTAAAGACAAAGGGAAAACCTTGGACTGAAGACGAGGGCAAGCAGCGACGCCCTCTTTGTGGCAGGAAGCGAGGAGGTTTGTGGGAAACGTGGTCTTCCTTTTGAGAGGCGCTAGCACCAGCGAAACCACTGGCGTGAGAGAGAAGGCTACCATGATCGTCTCCGCCGTGGTCTCTCATCTGTTTGGGGGTAATTACACCGCGGTATCGCAGTTTGAAGATGATATGATGTTACGCATGTAGCACCTTTGAAAGCTGCGACGGAGCAGAGGAATGTTGTTTTCTCGCTCCTGTCCTCGTCTTGCTCCCCTCTGTTCCTCCGAGTGGATCTCTCAGTGTGTGGCCACTCGAGAGTGAGAGGAAGAAGAAGAAGAGCTGACTGCCCCGGGCTAAAGGGCAAGCGTTAGCTTTAGTTCACTCACAACACACACACACACACACACACACACACACACACCAGAGTGAAGAGGTCTCAAATAAGCATCTTCAGCAGGAATTCAAGAATAAGGAGGCTTTGGCGCCATGCGTGGCCGCTCACCCACGACTCAAACACACACACACACACACACACACACACACACAGACACAATGCACTTGAAAGGCAGTCACAAACATAGACATGTGCACACCCACTTACACACATTCCGCAATCACATTACAGCAACTTATCCTGACCCTTTTTTCCCAGAGTGGTGTGTGCGGCCCGGTGCATTCCTTCCTTCCTGCTAGAGAGTGGGATAATCGTTCTTTGTTTGACGAGAAGGAAAGCACAGGGACAGGCTAACCGGTGGGCCTGACATGTAAAGCTTATTACCCCCCTTTAGCCTCCATACAGTACAGCTTTCTACGCTAAAACTACTCGCTACTAGAGGTGTTGTGTCACAATGTGTTGGCGGGGGGGGGGGGGAAGCGGGGAGGGAGGGGGTTTCTTGGTAAGCAGGCTTTTCCTGTAAAGTTCAAGTCCAGTTAAAAAGTGAGAGGGAAGGCAGGGGAAGCTGGATGGAGGCCAGGTAGTTAGCGTGCCGGTTGTGGTAATGAGGCTGTGGTGAGGGGCTAGCTAATTTACAATAAAGTCAAACAGTACTGTGCATGTAGAACACAAAGCTTTCCAAGTAGCACCTGTCATGCAAGTCTTATTTTAGAGTAATGATCCACAACAACAGTGGTCCAACCTCTATCCAGGTCATGAAAGCTTTTCCATTTGCTGTCCTAAACACCCGGTATCTGGTAGGTCTTTCCTGGGAAAAGTCCTCTGGTGCGCAGGAAGTGTTCCCGATTTGTTTGGAATAAACAGAAGAAGAACTGGGTGGTTAGCATGAGCAGCGATAGCCACCGTGGCTGAACAGACAAAGAAAAGAGCGCCACCTACAGAAACTCAAACTCCCATCAATAGAAAATCCAAGGAGAAAGATGTCACAGTACTGGACACACTGTTTGATTGACAGGTGATCTCTGGGAACCACAGCAATGGGCGAACCAAAGATGGAAATACAAAAAACAACAAAAAAAACTATAACTTAGGAACTTGAGGATTACCACTGTAAGCCTCTGATAATGCTGGTTAGAATTAGATATAAGCATGGACATTCTTCTTAGGTTGTGGTGGGGGTGGAGGTGGTGAGAGGTATCGTTGGTGAGTCCAGCTTTCTCTGGCTGCTGTTCAGCAGAAAGTTTTAGATTTCAACTTTTAGAAAGTTTTGATTCATCACTTCCTGCGTGAAGAAGACTTCCCACCAGTGTCCATTCCTGACACCAGAATTCCATCCGGGCAAATCCACAGCGTCCTCAGCTCTCTTTGTCATAGAGGCTAACAGGACAGGTGGAGTAAATATCTTTCCATAAAAATCTTCCTTTCGTCAACAGAATTTAGACATTTCTTTTTGCTTTTGTTGGGGCCTGAAGATACCCTGATTTAAAGTGCACTTATGTGTGTGATGTGTGAGCACAAGCATGTACAAGAGCACATAAAGACACCAAAGTGCGCACACACACACACACACACACACACACACACACACACACACACACACACACACACACACACCATTAACCTAACATGGACTTACTGCTTTGATAGTCTGCGACCTGTTCCTTTGGCCTGGCTTACCCCTCTCAACACCCCCATAAAAATGACAAGGCCTCGGGATCAAAGGCTGTCTAGGCCGTCAGCCCCCTCACACTCACACACTCACACACACTAGTGTCTTTGAGTCGGGCCCAGAGGAGTCTTCAACCGTCGTCGGTCTGATTAGGGGTTCAGGAACGTTTCCACATCCCGTGACCCTACTTGGGAAAAGCCCACTCCGCTAAGAGGCTCGAAAGGCCACAGGTTTTTCACTGCCGCCAAGGGAAAACACCTTTTGTCAAGATCGGGCTTCAGAGAATCAGAGCAGACGGCAAAAATAGTACCAATCAGCAGCGACAGCCATTTTTGTGAGCAAATGGGTTATCCTCCAGATCTGCTGAACTGACAATCATAGAATGAATAAAAGGTCTACACCTATGTTTTGATGGCCAAGGAATACAACGGTGCCAATGGTGAATTACTTGATATCGTAAAATCCAATGCAATTTTGAGAACATTGCCGTTTCCCCATATGCCCTGATTGTCACACACAAATGGCAATGTTTTCTGTTTGTTTTTGAAAAAATTGCAAACACATTGCAAATAGAACCTGTGACACTGTTATATTCCTTGGTCATCAAAACATACAGTAGGCATACACGATGCCTATCTTGACAAGTTCAGTAGACATGAAAAACAGTTTGCTGGTAGCGGCAGAAAGAAAAATGGCCATCATGGCTGATTGCTACCATTTCTGTGATGCGATCCAAGTGGGAAGATGGGTACCAAACTGGTACATGTGTACCAATTACACAAAAACTGATTCCTATGAATCCATTTCTCCTTCTGCATCTGATTTCTGTGAATCCAGAGCTGCTCTGTTAAAATCAAGAGGGCAAATGAATTGGAGATGTGTGGACCAGTGGACCCAAGATGGCCAATCCAATGGACAGCACTCTCTCTTGTCTCTCTGAGGTGTGAAATTAGTAACAAAACAAAAAAAAGACAAGATGTAGATTTGGCACTTCAGCAGCTGGTGAGGTCTAATGGAGAAGACATGCTACCTGAGTGTGATTCCTCCTGTGAAAGCCATTAGCTCATACCGCACTGCTCCTCATCAAGCCAGTCCCAGGTTTGCGTGCGAACGTGTGTGATAGTGTGTGTGTGTGAGTGCATGGGAGTGCTTTTACAGCCCCTGCTTGCTAGTGAACCGCCTCAGCTGTACGCCTGTGTTTGCTATAAGGCTGAGAGAGTGAGACTTTTTGGACATGGCTGACCTCTGACCTTGAACTCCTGAACTCTTTTCTTGAAGATAAGCTCCGAGGAGCAGAAAGACTTTGGGCGCACGTGTCGGTGAACACGCACGACCTCGGGCAGACGGCACCTGAAAACGGAAGATCTTTGAAGAGGCTGAACCAAACAATGAGTTAGGTGGCTTTCACACATATAGTTCGCAAGATTTGGTCCAATTAAAGAGCGAGTTGCTACTTTGTTGCATTTTTCATTAGGTCCGGTTAGTGTTCACATGGTCCCGTGTTAAGCGAACCAACATTTTTAACATTCATCTATTGGACAGAACATTTCCGAGGGAAAATCACTTTCTGTCACAAAATCACATTGTCGGACAACAATGGAGCAACAGCAGCGTATTGCAATAATAGCTTTCATTATTATGATTTGGTGTTCCAACCAAATAAGAACCGTGGAAGCACGGTATGAGCGCATCTCGAGACGTGCGAACAATGTAGGCTTATTGCTTCACACAATTCAGAGGAGACGTACAAGATGGTACCAAAGAAGAAGGCAGGCCCTAATGGACGCCTACGATATGTTCTCCGTGTACTTATATTACACAGAAGACGAGTGATGTATGTATTTAACGTTACATGAATTAAACTGCAAAAAGGTAAACTAGCCAGTGTTTCCCCTACCATTGTATTGGAACCCACACCCCCTGAACGAATTATAGTCCCACCTGAACGAATCTGCCGGTGCACTCACATTCATTAATATTCACTCAACAAGGCTACTAGTCTGCAACCCCCGCGTTGGCGATTACTGCGGAGAAAAGTGAAAGTAAACGCTCTAAACTAACCCTAAACTAATTTCTTCCCTCGCGCGGCTGTCTCTGACAAGTGTCAACGTCCGTTTTCAGCCCACAATGCACTGTATTTTGGTTTGCTTCCTATATTAGGTCCTATGTTAAGTCCAATTGTGTTCTCACATGTAACGAACCGTGGTTCACTTGGAACCGGACCGAGTCCCGACTTTTCAAGAAGACCATGGTTCGATTGTTTGGTCCGCACCAGAGTTCGAATGCGTGTTCTCACCTCTCCAAACGTACCGGACTAACGGAGTAAACGCACCATGGTTCGATTAAAACGGACCAAACAGTGTAGGTGTGAAAGCGCCCTTAATTTCCAGCAATCGGCGAATAACACGGGAATGATGGATCCAAAAAGCTCTTGGATTTAGGATTCTCAGATGAGTGCCAAAACTTGTTAGCCCGATGTAGCCATTCACAAAATTGGTATAATTGAGGATAAGGTTATATAAGCGGGCTGCCATTTTCATGTTTTTCATAGATTTTGCACCGAACCAGAAGGTTATCCTCGGAGGTGCATTGGTTGGTCCACTGGTTTTGGGCGTCTTTTCTAACCGTCTTCTCTTGAAGCTGAATAATTGTTGGACACAGCGAGAAGGCACTGGCATACAATTATACAATTATACAAGAATACAATTCCTGGGAACACTGGATACTTGAATTGAATGAAAATGCTCAAATCAGTCACTGTCGGCAGCTTGAATCCAAAGATCCTTCATGAACCCATATTGGCCGAAGTGTAGTATGTGCATGTCCACACATATAGGATGTAAAAAGCAGAATGCATGAATTATGCACACGCAACACACACACACACACACACACACACACACACACGGTCAGAAGCTGTGGACAGGTCCAGCAACACCTCCGAAACACCCCCTCCCCCCTCGATGCCCCCCCGACACGACGCCACTTGGGTAAGGGGTGAGAAAGCAGGGGTGAGAGAGAGATGCTATAGAGCTAAGTGCCTAGGTGTTAGCTCTCTGCCTGAGGACACAAAGTAGCACTCTGGGAAACTGGGACTCCGGCTCCTTCGAGTGCTTCTGACAGAAAATGGACACCTCAACCTTGGCATGCCACTCAACGTTCGGAGGGAAAAAGGTCAGCCGTTTCTGGTGTTCTTCTACAGAACGCACACACGCTTCTAAATGGACGTTCAGAAGCGTGACGATAGGACCAACTGGATCGCTAGCCAATTCAGGGTCTGGATCTGCTTCCCTCATTGGTGATTTCAGAGACCAGTTGCCATACTCATCGGCATTGTGACGCCTTTTCTGTTAGCTAGCAAGCTAACTGGTGAGTGCCGCTCGTCAACGACATCAGATCCAATGAGCACTAAATGCAATGAGGTCATACTCATATGCGGTACAAAATATCTTCTCAAACTGAGATATTAAAATGTTAAGTTTCCAGTTTTTCTCCATCTGACCCATGTAGAGTAAAACCCATGTACGTTTTTTAAAGTTGTGATCACCTTGCAATTAGTTTTCATTTGTTTATGAGGTCGAAAAGAAACCACTGGGGAAATTCTGTGCATTTTTGTGCGATTTTTCACAGTGAATTCGGTCAGAGTCTGGAAGAAAAAAGTAACACCAAAGTTTAGTACTTTTCTCATCTGGTTTGCTGAATTCTGAGTTTCAGTTGCACACCGCAGCCTTCAAGACGTTTTCAATATTGGTAAAAAGGGTGATTCCAGTCCAACCTCAGAGCATGTTTGCTGGGAAAGGCATTCAGATATGAACTCTTGCTTGGATCTACAGTAACGTATCAATTTATCCCAACACTTCCTTGCAGCCACTCCATCTAAACCACACGTGTTAATGCCTGGACTCTCTCTCCCCCCACAGGTAATGCTGTGGCTAGGTCCATTAGCTCACTTGCGCTAATGCTGCAGATTAATGGAGGATCAGAGTCACAGGGTGAGAGTGGGCCAGGCCCCACACACACACACACACACACACACACACACACACACACACACACACACACACACACACACACACACACTTGTCTACCAGCATCCACCAGGCCAGTCAGGGTGGCCCTCGTGGTAGTCAATTCAGACTTGGCTTTGCCTCACGCACACACACACACACACACACACACATACACGGACACACACACACACACTTATTCACACTGTGGACTTCTGTGCCGTAAATTTGGCCAGCAGGCCGTGGAGGGCCAGCGGGGAGCTAATGGCTGCCTCGTAAAAACACGAGGAGGGAGGTCAGGGCTGCAGCCGAGACGCCTGATGCCCTGAATGAGAAGCATGTGGGGGGGGGGGGGGGGGGGGGGGGCTGGAGGTGCTTCCAAGCGTGGCCAACACCTCCAGCTGGGGTAAGGGGGTGATATGCTGCATTCGCGTCACATGGGAATAACCGTCGGAAACGACTCGGTGGGTTAAAAGCAACGGACTTGGAAGTCCGTGCCTTTGAACTCCACCACTTTGCTTGGGTCTGGACTTTGGTCGCTCCTGATCAGCTTTTTCACGTTTCACACGCATGCACTTAGCGAGGATTCATTTGAGTTGATGTTTTACAGCAAAACCAAACAATCCTGCAGTGGGCATTTTTCGACTTGGTTGGTTTCATTTGAAAAGACTATACCGTTCCCTACACTTAACTACAGGTATTTCCTGGTCGGTGATGTCAGAATTCCAGGAAGTCGGAGAAATCAGGGCCCATCGTCAGAACCCTGCATTCCCAAGTAGGATTCATGAGCTGTGAACGGTACTCTAGTAGTATTTACCACCTGAAAGCTGAGGTGAACAGGATTTTCAAGTGGGGAGCTCATCTTTCCCGTTGAATTTGAACGCAGCATTCGTCTTAATTTAACCAAACAGCATCCTCCCCTCCATTTCTGTCTTGTAATTAAAGGGTACCTACATGGGTCTGGGTATCACTGTCATGCTAGTGCAGCAGCAACTTCACTGAGCTCCATGTGGCCCCCAGAGTCTCCGGCCTTATCAGCCGATGGCCCTCGCTGCGTTAACACTGGCCCTCTGTCATACATTGCTCTTCAGTTCAAAGGCAACATTGCATGGGAGATCAAAGCACGGCCACTCTGGTATGCACACACACACACACACACACACACACACACTGCACTAACGTACACAGCACACATGATAACACATAGGAAATCTCTGTCGCGCACACGCACACACACACACACACACACACACACACACACACCGGCTCCGACCACAAGATGCCCCTGGCGTTGATCAAAGGCAGGAATGTGATAGATAGCGGGGAGATAAGAGAGAGAGAGAGAGAGAGAGAGAGAGAGAGGTAGAGAACATGTGGCTCTCTCACCTCAGCAGACGGGCTGCTGTGCGTGGCGGTAACCCTCTCTGCAGGAGATAAGGCTGGGGATACACACATCTAACGACGTTCAGCCATTCGACTGGAACAGCGGTCACACATACAAGTGCACGCTCTCACACACATGTTGGCATGGACCTCTTACTGACGACATTCATTCAGAGAGGCCTTTTTTTTGCCGATATTATATAGTCTATAGTAAAGACAGACATGAACATGTGGGAGAAAGAGAGAGGGCGACGTGCAGAGACAAAAGCTGCAGAGAGCTGGGAAGCTTTGATTGGTTGGAATGAGCTTCTCATCCACGTTGCACTTGCCAGGCAGAGCTGTCGTTCATGAAACTGAATCACGTCGGCGGGGAAACGAGGAAGCACGGAAATCTGACTTGCCGATGACCGCCAAACGTTCAGTTGCGGCCGACTTTTTCGTGACCGACAAGCCCGTTGAACACCCATCGGCCCGGTATCCCTTGCTGCTCAGCTCTACGGGAAATGAATGGACTCCTACTGACTTGTTGATCTTGTTGATGGCGTCGCTCGCGAGTGTGGCCGCACGATTAGTATATCACGCGGAAGACGTGAACAGAGGCAATCGAGCAGAAGAAAAGGCACCGATCACCGATTAGTTCTTCGCTTCGTTCTCTCCGCAAACGGGGGCCCTTTTGTTCCCCGCGGACAATGAGTCGAGTTTGGTCTCGGCTTTAAGCCCCTTGCAGAGAAGTGAGGACTGGCCACAGGATATCCCTCACCCATCCTCACGATGACACAGGAACACAGACAACAGTCACAAACACACGAGACTTAAGGACTCTTACATTCCCCCTCGCTTTTCCTCTACCTCAGCCGCCCTCCTCCCTATATCCTCTGCCCGTGGGAGCCTCCACTAATCTCCCATCTGCCCCGGCTCCCGGTACACAGATTGCTTTCATTCCTAATGAGGGCCTGATGAATTTTCTTAAAGGCGGCGAGGGGCCAAATTGGAGCTGATATGTCCCATCCGGCGAGGGTGGACGGAGCCATGAGACGAAGCCTTGTCCTGCCGCCATGTGACAAGCCATACCGAGGCCAAAGTGAAAGAACCACTTAGGCCTGTTAGCATTAACTGGCCAGTTTACTGTGTATTAGGATGGTTTATTCCATTACCGAGCACATGTGTGTGGGTGTAAGTGTGTGGGTGTGTGTGTGTGTGTGTGTGTGTGTGGGTGTGTGTGTGTGTGTGTGTGTGTGTGGTTGGCATTAGGGAGGATGGGAGATGCTGTAACCCCTGAGGAGGCAACCTTCCCATCAGGCTCCTAAAATCTGTGAGGGACAGTTGCGGTTGTTGCTGCTAACACACAATAGCGGTATTGTGTTGCTAAAAGGATGACGTGTGTGTGTGTGTGTGCATCCATGTAAGGTTCCCAGGAATGTGTGTGCATGAATGTGTGATGGGTAATTAAGTATATAAATGTAGACTTTGTCTGTAAGTGTGTATGTGTGTGTTTATTGGATATGAGGTCAGGAGTGTATGAGCAGGGACGTGTGTGACATGTGACTGTATGTGTGTGTGTGTGTGTGTGTGCGATAGAGCGAGGTGGGGGAAACACACACACACACACACCCAGTACTCTCCTACTAATAAAACAAAAGGAAAAGCCTACACACACACCCCCACGTACACACTGAAGCCCGGCTTCAAGAGAGTGAGGGAGCGAGGGAGGAAGGGGGGAAGGGGGGGCATGAGGCGTCAAGCTGGAGCCATGATTCTGGTGTGTGTGAGGTGGCTGATCCCATTGTGTGTGTCAACAAGCCGTCCCATTCAGAGCATGTGTGGCTAAACTCTGCTAATGAGCGTTGCCTCTGGCCGAGCTGGCCGGCCCGGCGCTCATCACAACTAAAACCCTTAAACACTCCCACCCTTAGCGAGGGATTGGGGGGTGGGGGTGGGGGCACAGACGAGACCTCTTCAAAATGAGAGACAGCTGATGTTTTGTTTCTCAATTTGAGTTTTAGTCAGAATACTATTCTCATCAGGGTGGAAAAGCCTCTGAAACAGCATGAAGACCATCACGGGACACTAAAGACCATCACGGGACACTAAAACTCTCCACTGACAACCCAGGATGATAATACTAATATTAATACTATCAGTAATACTACTAATTCCAATCAATTAACACTAGTCGGTACACAAAAAGGACATTGAGCAGAAATATGGAACGAGTTCAGACTGTGTACAGCCCCCAGGATGACATCCGATACTGTCCAGCCACAGAGGAGTGATGTAGTTTGAAGACTAAGGTGTCATGGTAACAAGAGCAAGTGATGTGTCATACCACTCATACCATGGTGTAATGGACAGTGCAACCAAAAGAGGGGCACTCCTCTTTACCTGGGTGCCTCCAAAATGTTGTCACGGTGCGGTAAAAGTTGAAGTTGTGTTATTGTGAAAATGTCACTTTAACTTCTCACGCTTCAGACGGGAGAACTCACTTCCGGGCTCTTCGTCTATTACGCTGCGTTCCAGGGATGTGGGAAATTCCGTCTTTGTACTGAGAAAAAAAAATCTCCACCCTGAGGTTTCTGAGATGTAGTTATCCAACGCCACGTTGACATGGTGCACGTACTGTAAACGCTACACCCCATCAAAATACACTCAAGTTTGATGTAAAACACACAACAAATTGCTAAAGTTCTACGCTAACTACCGAGCTAATGCCGCTAAACATCCCTGACATGACACTAGCCCCTGCAAAAAGAGGAGACAGACGAAGGGACGATGGAAGACGAGGCCAGTAAGAACCTCACACTAGAATAGCGTGTGAGCGAGAAGGACTGATATGAAAAGATAGACAGAAAGAAAGACAGAAAAAGAGAGAGAGAAAGACAGGGAAGCCCGTCTCATGAACAAATGGGCAGAAGGAGGGAAGACAGGAGGAAAGGGTGAGAAAAGGAGGGCATGTCATCCTCCATCAGCACAACAAGCTCTCTCTCTTTTTTTTTCCTGCTCAACACTTTTTTTCCACCACCAGCAAGCTATTTCCAACCCACAGTGTGTGTGTGTGTGTGTGTGTATAAGTGTGTGTGTGTGTGTGTGTGCGCGCTGGGGGTGAGGTTTGGGGCTGAGGCCATTAAAGCTCTGTTAAAACACTTCTGATGCTGTTGGCCGCTGCTGAAGCAAAGGAGAGGAGAAAAGAGAGAGAGAGAGAGAGAGAGAGAGAGGCACACGCTAAGATGCTATCTCGGCCGCCCAGCGGTTCGCCGGCGGCCTGTCAATACTATGAGCGCGGAGGTGCGAGATGAGTCAACAACCTAATTCCGACATCAAACTTTCATGGGCGGCAAGAGAGGAAGAGTGAGACGGAGAGCAGCAGCGCAGGGGGAAGAGAGGGGAGAAAAGAGTGGCTCGCTGTTAGCGCTTTCTCCCATCGCCTGACCTTCACTCCACCGAAAAAACCTTTTAAAAAACCCTTTAAAAACCGACCCCTTTTACACGCTCGCACTTTCCAAGTTCTGACCCCGCGGTTGAATTACATTTGGAGCATTTTCGCATGGTATAATAGTGACCTCCCCCCCCTTTTCCACCCGTCGCCTAGATGGTTTTTATTTATTAAATACAGCCCGGGAGAAGAAGCAAACATGGGCGACTTGAGGAACCGTTTCGAGAGACTGGCTTTTAATGGCTTTCTAACACGTTGGGACGGTAGTGGTTTTCTTGAGACCTCCTGAGTGGCGAACAGTGTTTGCCCTGTTGTCTCTGGGAAGTGTATGAAAATGTGTCCGTTAGGGGTAAAGGGGGGTCCGGGGTCACCGCGCCGTGATAAAAAACGCCGACAGGGGAGGAGGAAGTGATGTCAGCGTCAGACAGGAACACTGAGTAAATGACTTGAGCTATTTGATCGTTTGAATCCCGCGGAGAGAACATATTCCCAAAATTCCCCCCCCCAAAAAAATGTATACAGTTTTTTCCTCGTAGGTGGTCTGATAACGGAGCGATGTAAAGGCAAGATTTAAAAAGTACTTTGAGAACTTTTGTCCCAAAAAGGGTAGTCAAGACATTTCAAGACTTTTTCCCAGGAGCCCTGCAGACCTGAACTTGATAATAAATGCTACAGGATTCAACAAATTCAATTCCCCCCCCCCTGGGATAAAAGTAGGTACATTTGTTGCACTTTTGTGAAATACACCAAGCTGTCAACCAGGCTCCTGCTTTTTTGCTGGAAGTCCGTCAACGCAACCAATCAGGAGGCGATCATTGGAAGACGAGGGAAAGAGAACAAAGAGACATCCCAGACATACAGAAACAGCGGTTGCCAGTTGTGCTCCTGGGGACTGGGGAGGTGACATTGGGTGGCCAGGAGTGGGGTTGGACAGTGATAGACTAGCACCGGCACTTTACTGGCCTACCTTGGCTCGCTGGAAGGGATTTAGGTGTGTGTGTGTGTGTGAAAGAGAGAGAGAGAGAGAGAGAGAGAGAGAGAGAGAGAGAGAGAGAGAGAGAGAGAGAGACAGACAGACGGATGCTAGTCCAGGAGGAGTGGCAGTGCCCCCTCTAGGTGGCAGAGCCAGTGTCAGAATGACGAGATGAAACTTTAATGATCCCAGCGGGGGGGGGGGGGAACGGGGGGGAAATCGGGGGGGAAATCGATACAATCCACGTCACCCTGAGTCAGCTACTAGTTACTACAGAGACCACTGGGACGCTAAAACATCACAACACTGCATCAGCATCTTCTGCCGCCGGTCGGTAGGTGAAGAGGCAGGGTTATCACCGGACCTGGACAAGATCTGGGCAAAGCAGACCCAATAACAGCCCCGACCGGCTGCTGTCGAGGGGCCCTTGAGCAAGGCCTTTAACCCCCCACCCCCTTCTTAAAGTGAGACTGTATGGATGTGAAGCAGGAGCATGGTGTCAACTGTCCCCTGGATGAATAAAGCTTTAAAAGCATCACTGGTGTGATGGTTTCTAATACACCTAGCATCATCCCCTCTGACACTTCCTACTGTACAACATAATAAAAGTCCAAACAGCATAAAAAATACAACAACCTAAATAACTGACACACACCATACATACACGCTATATAGCTTTAATACATAGAGCTGAAGCTTGAATTATTTATGTCCACATCAACATAGCCGACTTGATGCTAGAGGAGGTTAAAGCAGTATATAAGGTCAATATTCCAGTAGAAAATGGATATTTGCTAGTCGGTCACACTACTGAATGTGGTTTCACTATTATTTGTGATTATTATATTATTATATGATATTATTATTATTGTTTCAGATGAGTTTTAGCGTTCCATGGTGGTCTAAGTGCTGTTTCAGCTTCGACCCAAAAGTATATGTAACCGTATAGGCCTTCAAAAAGCCCCATAGAATTCACAAACCATAGTCTCGAGCGACGTGTGGGGCTCAGTCACTCCTAACCCTGATTTACAGTGATTGAGCCCTTCCCTCGTCCCCAAAAACCAAGCGCAGACAACCGAGCCGCCACAACACTGTCAAAAACATCCTGTGGCCGAGGGGAGGAACACATCCTCCTCGTCAAGTGGCACCCTCCGTGACTGTGAGTGTACGGGAAAAGCTGACAGCCAACTCTTCACCCCAAAAATCTATAAAAGTCACGTTCCTTTGATGGCCGACTGCAAAACATCTCGCCGGGGTTCGGTCGGCTGGGTTTTTTCTTTTTTTTTCTTTTTTTCTTTGGCAATTGAGGATGACGGCAAGGCAAACAAACAAGCTGGGAGGGTTCCTCTGAATGTTCTGCAATGACAGCGTGATGAACGAACCGTGGAAGGAGCGGGAGTGTAGATAGGAGAGAGGGAACGATGGAAGGATTAAAAAGGGAGCAGGTGAAATGGTGAATAGGGATGGAGACTTGAAGGACAATAGGAAAACTGACATCTTTTGGACCAACCGATAGCCAATATTTGGTGCTGACATTCAATATCTTGACCATTTTCAACCCCAAAAAAGAATTTTCTTTTTACAAAAATTCAGTGTTCAGCCCCTGAAACCCAGGATAAAAATAGAGACATGAGACATTGAATAGAGACGTGTGTGATTGAAGCCGCCATTAGCCAATATTTTGTGCCAATATCTTTAAATTTGACAATTTTCATGCCAAAACTCAAGTATTGAGTATTTCCCTCAGAATTCTCATCAGGGTGGAAAAGCCTCTGAAACAGCATTTGGACCACCAATGGACACTAAAACTCTCCACTGAAGCCCATTGCAATAACCATCATATCTATCATGGAGGTGAATGACACTGACAGGACCATATCTGATGTTGAATAAAAAGTCAACATCTTCCAAAAAAATATACCCATATTGGGTCTCACCATTAAGTTGGGCAGCAACTAGAAAATCCCCAAAAACAATAAAGGGAAGAAGAAAAAGGGAGCGAGGGCACACACAAAAGAGAGAGACCAGAGAGAGATGGTGTGAGGGGGGGGGGGGAGGAAATGCAGCACAGGGGCTCGAGAGTGGCACGTTTTCCTCACCGACAGACGCGAGCGCAGACACGGCCCTCTGCTGACGCTGGCGTTTGTCGACTCATTGGCCTAAAATGCCGAGTGACCCCGACGTAGGGTCACTCTTTTTTTTTCTTTTTCTCTTCTTCTTTTCTAGGTTCCCCGGGTCAGTGCTGCACTGTCCTGGGGAGAGGCCAGCGCTTGCATGAATAAGTAAAGACCGTTTGGGGACCGAAGTCCGTTGGCTGACGTTTCCGCCCCACCGAGTTTTAACACATTAGGAAGCCCCACCGCCAGTAATGAGCAAGAGACAGAAGGATGGAGGGGGGGAGGGAGAGAGAGAGAGAGAGAGAGAGAGAGAGAGAGAGAGAGAGAGAGAGAGAGAGAGAGAGTACTCACACCCTCAGAGCACAACTCCCTAAGCACACTGGAGTACATTACTCTTATCAACCCATCATTGTTGTGCAACACACACAAAAAAAAATAGCGGTCATGATTTTCATCACACACTATCAGCTGCATTATGACATCATGCTATCCATAACTCGTTAACCTCGAAGTACACTGTGTGGCAGATTATAAACCAATTAGAAGCAGATACAAAATCATTTCATTTAATATCATGTCATTAACGATAAAGCATCCGACATATTTGTATTATTATGTCACGCTCTTATTCTGAAACTATACTTTATTCTGACAGGAGCGGTCAGCGTGGCAAAATATTGACTGAAGATGTCAAAATGAATCGCCAACATGGATGGGACGCCTCTGACGATAATAACGATCAGGCATCATAACGCCTTCTGAGCACCGCTTCAAGTGGAGTGTTACCACACCGTTCTTATATCTTATGTCAGAGACACGAGACCCCCGCTGACCCGCCCCGGTGCAATTAAAAGCTTTCAGGGGTTCCGGGTCATTTCAACTCACTTGAGTGCTTTTAGAGGAACCGTCGGGCTCTGACCGAGGGAAGTCCACACTGCAG
The DNA here is from genome assembly GCA_034670385.1 of Hoplostethus mediterraneus. Lineage (NCBI taxonomy): Eukaryota > Metazoa > Chordata > Actinopteri > Trachichthyiformes > Trachichthyidae > Hoplostethus > Hoplostethus mediterraneus. The sequence continues at coordinate 249,224 of JAXDDW010000162.1, read as the reverse complement.
CCAAGGTTGTGTATGTGTGTTCTTCAGGGAAAGTGTACTTCAGCAAAAGAAGAAGTGTGTGTGTGTGTGTGTTTTCTTCTCAGCTCAGCCCCGGTGCCCCTGTGCCCTGGCCTCTCTTCCTCCTCCCCCCCCCAGCCCCCCCCCCCCCCCCCCCACTGTGTGCGAGTTTATTCACAGGAAATGCAGGGGAGCCTCACGGGCGGCTGGGCTGATGCGAAGCGACGTGGCGTCTCCAGCGAGCCAGGAACTTAGCATGTCATGCAGGTCAGCACGGGGCAAGCAGACAGTCGATAAAATATTCAATACAGCACTCCCAGTTCATGGATCTAATACCTCAGAAAAGCCAAACCCCCCTCCACCTCCTTCAAAACAAAAAAAAACATAACAAAAATCATCATCCACCTCCACCTATTCTCTTCACACCGACTGGGTGGGTTTATCAAACTCAGGGTGCAAACGCCTCCCATCACTGAAGATCTAATTGAGGTGGCGGAGCTGGAGTGGATTTGTCTTCGCGGGAGGTTCTTATGGATTTCCAACGCCCCCCCCCCCTCCCTCCCTCCCTCGAATCCCAGGGAGGGAAAGCCGGCCTTCTTCAGAGAGAAAGTTCAAAAGTGCACCGTGACCTTTTCTAGTCTAGGCGCTCTTACCGCCACACAATGCTCTTTTTCCCCCCCACTTTCTTCTTTCCATTTCAGGAAAAACTGCTATTTCTTTCCCCCCACCGCCACTCTCCTCGGGCTATTTCTCTTTTCTTTCTCGTTTTTTTTTCTTCCTGCTTTTATTTTCCCGAGCCCCGCATCCTTCCTGAGCCCCCCGGGGTGGTTGGTGGTAGTGGTGGTGGTGGTGGTGGGGGGGCTAGGAAGAAAACATAAGGCAGAGTTTGACAGCGCGGTGGAAGTGGAGTCTGGCGGGGCGGGCCCGCGCGACGTCTTGTGTCACTTTAGCGCGACGGGCGCTAATCCCAATTAGCATCACTCAGCCGGGGCTGAGGGCGCGTCGCCACGACTCAGCCTCCACTTAGACAGGTGCCCTCCGCGGGCCGGGCGGGGAGCGCCGACACACCAGCTGCTATCGGCCTGTTTCGCTGATTAACCCAGACACTAAGATGTCGCGGCTGTGTCTTTTGACTCCCCGAGCCGCGGCCCGCCACCTCCTCCCTTTTCGCCGTCTTCAGGTCGCTTCCGTCTACTTACATTTTTAACAAGCGTCTCCTCTGTCTCCATCTCTTTTATTGTGTCGTCTGAGTGCGCGGTATTTTATTACTTACACTGCATAGATTGGTTGAGTACACTGGATCAGTGTTACCCACTCAAACGGTTTTCCTTTCCCCCTCTGAATAATTAATGGAAATGGATGGTTAAGGACAAAGGCAGTGAAGACTCCATTAAGGGTCGAGATGTTGAGAGGTGCTGACTTCATCATCGGGGGTTGTTAGCGCCGGGGGGTAGTGATCCGATTCGGGACGATATTTTCAGACAGACAGACGAGGTCCTAGGTTAGCTAGCGAAGGTTCTGCACGTTAAAAAGAGTGCAGACACTTCACCGTGAGTATTATACCATTCCGATGATGCGTTCAGGCGTCGTGCGGCCTGACAGTGGTCGTGTCCGCCGGCATACATACTTTCAAGGGACACCTTCCTGGCATTTCGGGTTTTCGAGCCCACTAAAAACCCCCCAAAAAAACCCAGTGCTTGGAATAACGAGGCCATGCAGCTTTTACGGTGTACAATTGGGAGCTAACCTAAGTGATAAAAATAGCTGGATCTGGCTGCAAGGGGTTTTGTTTTTGCTTTTTCAAAGGCGCGTCATAATACATCCCAGAGTTTCGGGACCCTGCAGCTTTCAGATACCTATAAATAAATGCTTTCCTGAGCTTTGCCTCCCTCTCTCTCACACACTAACACACACACACACTCGTGTAAGGGGATGGAGCCAAGTAAATAGCCCCCCTTCTGATGAAAAGCATTCCAACACTACCAACACCGTGAAAGGGTAGGGTGGGGGTGGGTGGGGGGGGTGAGCTTTTAAAATGGACTCGACCGCCTGTTTTCCCCCCAGCACAATTTTCACTGCCACCATCTTTGGCGAGGGAAGGAGCCTTCGGCGCTCTCTAAGGGTTTACTGCGCTTCGATTCAGACAGAGATGAGCGAAGGGCTCTTCTTGAGCACTGCATGTTCCAGACTAGGAAGAGGAGGAACAAAATATGCCCCCACTTCCCCCCCCCCCCCCCCCCCCACCTTTTCAGGAGTGGATGGTATTGCTGAAGGGAAGTTTTCTTGTTGTCAGGGCTTGGGAGCACCAGAGCAGTACCACACTGATAAAGAGAAGGGGTCTGAAATGGATGAGAAGCTTCAAGGGGGTGGTACCAAACCATCCTAGTACTGCTTTGCTGAAAATGTACCTGAGTAGACGTGAAAACACCTTGGCGCTCAGGTTAAAGTTACTGAGTCAATACAATGCGAAGAGGATGAGAGTTCCAGCCGGGTCCAAGATGTCCAAGATGTATCGGTGGCGGCTCCTGTGTGGACCATCCCTCTTTTCTTCACTGCCAACGCTGTCAATCCAAATGGGCCAAGGCCATGGAAGGGAACTGAGGATTGGATTGTCTGGATGATTTAGATCTGATGACATTCGCCAACCTTCACTAACCTCGTGTTCAGAATTTGCAATGGATGTGATTTAAAAAGTGCCCAAAAAGCTACTCGATAATTAGTAAGGAGAGTTCCACTTCCACCCTTTGGACGTTTTAGGATAGGGGGGGCGGGGGTTGGGGTTGGGGTTGCTGACTTCAGGAATGCTGCCGGCCTCGGAGTAGTAAACGGAGTTGGCCTTCTCCAACAATGGGGCATATTTTGCGAGATGCTGGGAGTTGATAGCAGGCGTCCGCCGCGACAAAGGGCCACTTTCTCCGGCTCCGTGAGAAAGGCATGTTAGTTCAGCCCTTTGATACGGGACACTGTTTCTCTGACCGCCATTCATTACCATGGAAAACAGACGACTCAATGGATCGCGGAGCGTTCGGCATAGCTCGGCCCTCCTACGTGCTCTCGGGAAGCCTGTATCACGGGGAGGCCTGGGAGCTCTTCTTCTAGACATTCCTAGGCGCCCCGTAAAGCTGGGCAAACGGCGTAGCGCGGCGCTTAGGTCGAGTTCTGCTTGGGGTTTTCATCCGGTAGTGGATGCGGGAGCCGCGCTGAAGGGGGCGGTGGGGGCTTTGGCGGAGCATCGGAAGAATAACATGGCAAAGGCATCCCCACATTTGTTTCCACTTATGTTACATGATCTTTTAGAGCCTAATTTGAACAAATCCCTCGCGCCCCCCGACCGCACACTGTACTTTCCAAGAGGGCTCTTAAACATGTGCACGCTGGGCGCTAATGTCATGCTTACAAGTAAACAACAGGGACGGTCAGAGCCGGGGACTATTTCTGGGCTTCCCCCGAGCCACCTCTAGTCTTTTATTACGAAACCGGATGAAGCGGCGGCAACGGGAGCGGGACCGGCGCCTGTCATTTCAGGGTCACGTAAAACAAGGCAGAGTTCAATTCTCGGCACGAAAATTGCAACGTGCACTTTGCGGCACGCGTCATTAAAAGCGAAGTGTGAAAGTAGGCGAGGGAGGGGGAAAGAGCAGGGGAAAGAGCAGGCCAAAGGCTGCCGAGACGATCTGGATCCGATGACATTCTCCCCTAACCTTGGTTCCCTCACTCATCACATGTCAACTGTCCGGTTAATAGAAAACCCTGCGCAAATTTGAACTCGTTAACGGATTTCAAACGTGGCAAAGTGTAGCGCAGGAGTCAAAACACACTCAGGCAATACTAAAAAGACAGCGACAGCAACGGGGCCGGTGAGTCATTCCGCGGCCACGTGACCTCTCTCTGGGCTGTTGTTCCCATTTCCGTCCTCGACGCCGACGCGCTCGGCACTTCGCAGCGCGGGTTATTAGAAGCAAAGTGTGAAAGAGGGAAGGCGAGGGGGGGGGGGGGGGGGAAAGAGTGTGTTTAAAAGCTGTTGGAGAGAGGCAAACGCCTGGGGATGAAGCAGGCTGCCTGAGGGCTGCACCCCCCCCGACACACACACACACACACACACACAAGAAGGTTGTGCATTTCCTGCTGCTCTCTCCCCTCTTTGCTATCTGGATGCACCTCGGGCTTGTGGCACTTCCCCCCCCCAGCCTGCCGTGACCCCGGGGAACGCCACCGCCTTGCTGGAGTAGAGAGAGTGAGCAACAGAAGAGGAAAAGGTGCCGGTGAAATGTTCATGTCTTGTCCTGTTCAATATCCGTAGCTTACAGTCGGCGGATTCCTCGCCACGCCGTGACGCGGGGATTACAGTATTACGCTCGGTTTTCCTCGAGTGTGCGTGCGTGTACACACACACACACACACACACACACACACACACACGCAGCGTAAACATTTCATGTTTCTCTACGCGTGAGGAATTCCCCCGCCCCTGCTGGTGTGTCGTGTTTACATTGCCTTCTTGTCGAGAGCGCATCGTGTGGCGCTGGCATGCTCCCTCCCTACCCGCCTTGACCTCTTTCCCTTTTTACCCACAGTTCCTGTGTACCTGCAGGCGATTCATAAGGTCCTGAGACACTGGCTGAGTCTTCTCACACCAGGCTGCGGGGGGGGGGGGGCGTGGAGGCAGGGGGATCCGCTACGTTATTGTGTGTCTTAGGCTGGGGAGGAGGTCACCGAAAGTTACAGGAAGGAATCCTGAGGATGGCTGGGGGAAAAAAACAGTGTGTGTGTGTGTGTGTGTGTGTGTGAAAGAGCGAGGGGGGGGGGTGGTGGTGGGGTTAATGTCTGGCAGATGACAGATCTGTGAATTCTTTCCTTGCGCCCACGAGGCAAAAGAAGCGGTGGCGTGGCGGTCACATCTTCAGAACACTTACAGTCTTTATCCCTGTCTTCTTCCCCCGTGCAGGGGGGCGCAGCCTGCTGATTACTACACTGGAGTAGAAAGACAGGGAGCCATTCAGCAACCCAACCCCCCCCCCCCCCCCCCCCCCCGTCCCTGCCCACACACACACACACACACACACACACACACACACACACACAACCCCCACCGGTCTCCCTGTGATGATCTGCAATCATATTTTGCAGCGGTACAAACATAACGGGGGGGCGAGGTTGAGACAGAGGTTTGAGGCCGAGTGTCTTTTCGTCGCACGGCACAAAAGCCGTCAGTTCCCCGCCGCCGCCGCCGCCTCGTCCCGCGACACCGCAGCGTTGTCTCGACCAATGAAACGCCCGCGTCCTCAAACCACACGGAGACGCACTCCAAAACACACTTTGCACTGGGCCCTGACACGCCAGCCAAACACAAGGCTCTCTCTTAACACTTCAATCAAACGCCAATCAAATTCACCGCCCCTCATGCAGTACTTGGAATGGGGGTGAACTGTGGACAGTACAATGTGTGTTTTTTGTCTCTGATCGCCCCCCCCCCCCCCCTCCTCTAGCCCACACAGCCGCCTGACTTTTAACTCTTGTCCAGGGCATTTGTTGTGTGTGTGTGTGTGTGTGTGTGTGTGTGTGTGTAACAGCAAAAGGGCAGACAACAAAACTCAATTGTCCCCATAATGGTGGTAATTGCATTTGATTAAAATAATGACAGGGTGTCAGGGTGGAATGGAGGGTCCCTCAGTGGGAGCGTTAAGGGCCTGACACCGAAACTGAGGAGGGGGCGAGGGGAGGGAGCGAGAGAGAGAGAGAGAGAGCTAGATCAACAGAGGGAGAGAGAGAGAGGGAGATCTGTGTGGTTCGGGTCATAATAATGCCATGCTGGCCCCGATGCAATAAGAAACCCAATGTTGTGGGACTCACCTGCAATGCCGCATCACACCGGGACCGCCGAGGTCGACGCCACATAGAGGAGGAACAGAAAATGATTCAAATGGTTAGCGACATTGTTGAGAAAACGTCAGGAAGAGACAGTCGAACAATAACCGCCTCTGAATGGAGCCTTATAGCAAGCCTGGTAGAAGCCTGGCATTCAATATCTTGGCCATTTTCATTCAGTCATTCATTCTTGGCAAGGTGGAAAAGCATTTAGAAACTGCATTTAGACCCTGAACTCTCCATTGAAACCAACGATAATAATACCATATCCATGCATTCTAGTGTGGAATCAATCACACAGCATCACACCCGTTATATGAGAGGTGAATTGCACTGATTGGCTGATATCTTGCAAGATGTATCTCATGAGATCAGCTTTTATGTGTAGCATTTCGTGTTTCTCAAAAGCAAGACCTTTCCCATAAGCCTCGTTGCTTCCTGTTGCAAAAGAGGATGTCGCTTCGTTTGTTATGAAGAGGCAGAAGAAGAGCCGCCTTGATAACAGCCAATAGGCACTCTGACCAGGCAAGCTAACGTTGAAGTCAAAACTGTCGCAGTTAGAACAGTGGAACTGGAATAAAGTGGTGGATTACTGGCAAAGTGAAACTTCCTGTTTTGTGCCGTAAAGCAATCCAGCAGCTTTTCCCGCCAAATCCGACCGATATTAAATTCCTACACATAGCACCTTTAATAAAACACTAATATTGGCCCTGTGATACATCATTCCATTATTTCTAACCATCAAACCGTGAAAGTCTTCTTTCACATGTTCATGAAAGGGCGGGGGGGGGGGGGGGGGGACGGAGGCGACTTCATTTCTGCTGTTGGAATCTCATAACATCAAAATCCCAAATGTTGTCTGCTTGGCGGAGTCGAAATCCCTTCCGAACACTCAGCCGGGCTTCGCCACGCCGTGACCCGTGGCGACCAGCGGGCATTGTTAACCAGCCTGCGCCTTTGACGCAAGCCAGAGAGAATGAGAGCGAAAGAAGCTTTTTACAAGTGGCCCGACAGTACAAAGTGTCTCTCCTGCTGTAAAAGCACTGCTCGGGGTGGCTTGTGTGTGTGTGTGTGTTGTGTGTGTTGAGGCCGTGGAGTATATGATAGCCGGTAGGGATGGCAGGAGCCACTGACAGGAGGATGTCTAAGCTGGGCTCAGACTCTCATCTCCTCACGCGGCCTCGGCCCTTCCCAGCATTCCCCTCTTCCCTTTATCCCTTACACCTCCACAGGAAGTTCAGCCTGGCCCTGGAGCTAGACGCCCCCCCACCCCCCCCACCCCTCCTCCCAACGCAAGCAACACTTTTCCTCTGCGGCGCTGTGCTTTGTGCAAACGGAGATATAGTGTGTGTGTGTTGTGTGTTAGGGGTCACGGATACGGCGATGAGTTCCTCCGCTCCGCATCAGTAAAACCTACAACTGAACCTCTACGTGATACGTGTTGAATGATTTTATCGTTAGCATCATAGACCTCTGAAATGATGGATATCATGCAGTTTGATTGATTACGTATTTGTTGTAGAATTGATCAATACTATGCTGGTTGTCTATGGGAACATGAGCTGAATTTTATTGCTGTTTAAATGCTGTTTCAGAGGCTTTTCCACCCCAACATGAATGAAATACTGGGAAACACTGAGTATTTATAATTTGGGGGATTTTATTAATATGAAAACGGTCAAATTTAAAGCACAAGACACAAAATATCAGCTATATTCATCCAGAAATATCAGTATCGGCTTTCAACAACCCGTATCGGTCGAACCCTAGTCTAGACGTTTGTTGCGTATCGGCTCCTGATGGTTTTGCTCGCGATTCCGAAGAGATAACTTGAGTTCATAAATGTGTGTGTGTTCAGCCATGTCTTCCTTCTCTGGCCCGATGTGGGAGAGCTTAAAGTTCAAGGGCCTTCTTACTGCGAAAAGGAGCCTGTATCACCCTCAGCATCCAAATATTTACTGTCCGGCGAGTCCGGGCCGGAGGGAAAGGAGACGAGTCGGGGTGTATCTATTAACACTTGGCTCGGCGCCACTCGCATCGTGCATTATAAACAGATTATAAGCCCGTTAGAAGCATAGATGGAGACACTAGTTGAAATGGTGCTAATGAGGGATTATAAGGCATCAGGAGCGCAATTCTGAGCATGACCATTATTATAAATACTTTAGAGTTACTGACATAATACATTGAATGTAATTAAGATTAGAAAGGCTTGTTTTTATGTTTCTAGTGGGTTTATAATCTGCCTGTAAAGCATCGTATTTTCTTACAATATATTCAATAAACAAATATCAGAAAATTAATTTGAACTTTATATTACTTCTTATTGACATGCATCTTAGTAAGGCATTAGTTCCTCAATAGTCATTACAAACCACTTAACACCATATCATATTCTACAAGTATAGCCAATTAGCTATGGGTTGTCTCTCAGCAGCCTCCTCGTTAGCTCTTAGCATGCTTTTGTTCAGTATGGGGTTTATAAGGTAGTAGCATCACAAGAACATGTCCTCGCTTAGTTAGACTTTCTAAATAACTTTTAGTCATATGAATCAAAACACAAAACTATGGAGCCTGTTGTGTGCCGAGCTAATTATTACAGACAAATTAATAAATATGTTAAAAATTAAACAATTTCTAATGTATGTGTAATTAAAATAACATTTAAATAAAACAATTAAAAAACTCTTAATAAAACAATTAGGTAAATTGTATTAAATATGTGTACATGTATATTCAATAAATATTAATATAAATATATAGGATAAAAGAGGTAAAATATAAAATAAAATATAAGCACACAAATAATATAAAATTCACATTAAAAACAAAAACAATTTTAATACATTTTAAATGATGTATGGGAAATTATTATTTACAGTGGTTACTTATTAATCATCAAAAGGGATGTGACCGCTTTATTGTCCAGTCCAATACTTCAACCGGTATTTTCAATAGTTGCTATTGTGATTACTTTTCATCATCGTATGAAGTTAATCTTTGAATTTGGCAAAGCACGAATCCTTCTGAAACCCTCAACTGCTTACCCTTGTTTAGATCTTTGATACAGTAAATTGACTATAAGCTTTATCAACTCCCCAAGCTACCATTTTGGGCTTTTTTTCACTCACTGCTGTGACCGACGATTGGGATCAGTCCTGGTCAGCGCGGGTTTACGCTCGCATGGTAGCGGATACTAAACTTGTGTGACAGACGTGATAAGGAAATTGCAAATCTCACCATCAAGTTATTGTTTGCTGCTAAAAGGAAACAAAGAAACAAATAAGTGTGTTTTTTTTGTGTTTTTTTTTTACCTTTTCCCATTTAGTTACAAAAGGCTGCTGTGGCAGTCAAGAGACCAACTAGGGTTAGACTGATATCTGTTTGCTGATATATGGGACCAATATTGGCTTTTCATTAAATATGGGATATCAGTTATGCTGTCCACTGGTGATATGTGGGAGGTTCCTTCCTGACCACAGCTACATAACAATTGTCTGTAAAACCTGCAATAAATATGATTTTCCTACACATTTTATTATTTAATTATTATTATTTGACTTTTTTACATTTTAATTTGTATAAAGGCCTAATGTATCCCCAGGGTTCTCCTACAGCTGAATAGGTGGGGTGGAGAGTTTTGGTATCCCATTGTCCAAATGTTTCAAAATTCAGGGGGAAACATTATTGAATATCGGCACAAAATATCGGTATCAGTCTTATCAGTCAAACCCTAGGGCAAACATACTGCAGTATCAATTTTCTGACAGAGTAGAAGCGTGATTACTATTGGAAAGCAGATTGTTTTTTATGCAGGTTTATCACATAGTTCAAATTACATTTTGAAACATCTAGTGGGAATAGCAAACAGTGAAATCTAACATGTAGCTATGGCTGCTATGAACACTAACACCTTCAACTAAATCTGTGGCACCACAAAACATCTTTCACTCACTAATAAGGACAAAGTGTCATGCCACGAGTACAAATATCTATTAATTAACAATTAACTAGTTCATCTTTATCTTTAAGTGTTTTATGAATTAATTTAAGTGACTACGTTCGACTGATATGGTTATTTTTCAGGGCCAATACCATTATTTATTTATTTTTTATTTTAAATGTATTTTTTTTATTAATTATTATTTCTTTATTTTATTGTAAGTAAAATAATATATATATTCTTGAATATATTCAGTGTTTGCCCCAGAATTTTACTCATCAAGGTGGAAAAACATGAAAAAACATAATGATGCATACTTGTGTGGGATCCAATCAAAATGCCTCATTGGAGTCAACTCAGGTTAGGGGCTTCCCATTGACAACCAGTGTACTATTGATTAATTCTACAATTAATAGATAATCAATCAAACTGCATCATATCCATCATATTAGAGGTGGAGGACACTGACTGGACCAATAAATCGGTCTAACCCTACAAGTGACAATCAAAGGAAAATTCCACTGTGGAGCTTCTTGACACACACACTCAATACACTCTCTCTCTCTGTCTGAGAACATCCAGTGACCAAGGTTTTCCAACCAACAGCTCATTGTGAGTGTTATTAGGAAGTGGGCTGCTGGTGCTGATGGGAAAAGTGAACTGGTTGTTGTTGGCAGTCACGATAAAGACCGACTTTGTTCGGGAGTGATGAAAGGGATGGCAGGAAGGGAGGGAGAGAGAGAGAGAGAGAAAGAGAGAGAGAGAGAGAGAGAGCAAGCGAAGTAACAATCACATGCAAGACGTTAACAGTTCCTGACCATCGATAATGGGAGGACAGAGTGTCTGTGTCTTTTACAGCTGCGCACACATGCACTAAAAACAAAAACAGTGATTGAAAGGCTTTACGTGTGAAATTACATTTCAAAAAGTTCTTCACCTGAGCGTTATAGTCAGCCAAAGTAACACTGCTTAAACCAAGAAAAAAAACCTTTTTATCCTGTCAGAGTGAATTTTTATTTACTTTTTGTATTATCACTTTTATTTATTGTCATTAGTATTACATTATTACTATTGTCATTACCAATATTTAAGAAAAACATGCAGTCTGCATAGCGGTTAGAATACTTTTCCCTGGTGGATAAAGTCAGAGTGCATTTTCCTGTTTGAGAGATTTTATTTTATTTTTTAGATGTTTTACAAAATACTATGTACAGTATATATAAAAATCTCAGATTTTCACTGTTTTTCCATGTAAAATACCCCATAAAATAGAAACGACAGCGTGGTAGCGGCTCAGCTGGCTAATAATATTTGCAGGCTTCTGGAGTGCTTTCCTGGCTAAAGCTCCAGCCAGACTCCTTGGTGTCCTTCAGAATAAAAACATAAACATTTGGAGTGCATGGCTCACAGCTAGAGCACATCTCTTATTTGTTATCACTTATGCTCCAGTCCCAGTTTACATTCTCCTGAGTATTTCGACTGGCGGTTCGTCCGGAAATTTGTCCCCCGGACCCCCTCCTGATTTAGATTTGCGGAGCAATAAAACCCGCCATGTTGTTGTCTTGGACAAATAAACTGACTGAAGTGATGATGTAGAGATATTTCAAATACAAAAAAAAACATGTTTGGATGATAAAGCAGAGAGAGAGAGAGAGGCAGAGAGGCAGAGAGGCAGAGAGAGAGAGAGAGAGAGAGAGATAGGCGCTGGTCTCTCACTCCTTCCTGTGAAAGTTTCCGGTGAGGCGGTAAACATGGCAGCGTCTGTCTCCCGTGGGAGCTGAGGAGAATGTGTGTGTGTATGTGTGTGACAGAGTGTGTGTTGTTGAGTGGATCTATGTGTTTATGGATGTTTGTGTCTGCGTGCGGGGATGTACATGTTGTGTCGTGCGTGCATACTCACGGTGTGTGTGTGTGTGTGTGAGAGAGAGAGAGAGAGAGCAAGAGAGATTGTGTGTGTGTGTGTGTGTGTGTGTGTGGAGGTCAGCGGTTCCTCTCCTCTCTGGAGTTGTGCTGGAGCCAAGTGCCCAGCTGCTCATAGGTGTCTGTTTACAGGCTGATTCACTGAGCTAACAGGAAGACACACACACACACACTCACACTCACACACACACATACATTCATACATACATACTTGACGCATCATTCTATAGGCATTCCTTTCTAAAATGGGAGCTATAACCTTATCAAACACCTCTACTTTGACCCCATCAAGTATGAACACACCATTTAAACGCAGTGTATTCCAATCCTAACCTATTCACTGTCCAACCGACTAATAAACAAGACACAGAGTCGAGTAAGGAGAGCAAACGGTGAACTAATTTCATTTGCTTGGCTAGTTAGTGTCCCCACTTGGTAAATTAAGTGGATAACGGCATTACTTCATAATTATATCACTTTATCACTCAATTACCGACTTGGAGTTCCTTAATTATAGTGATTTCCAGGTCTGCCCATTAAAAACACACACAAACAAGCTAAAAAACACCACAGCTCAACCTTAAAGGGATACACCCTTGATAGATTGTCCTGTTGGTCAGCTTACACTTTAAGTGATGAGAACATCGGCACCAAAAAATGTGTCCCCGGTTGATCGTTGGCTCCGATGCTCCATGCTAACACTTTAGCATACACTATGTTGAGTGATAGTAGGCTACATGCTAACAGTTTAGTATACACTATGTTGAGTGATAGTAGGCTCCATGTTAACACTTTAGCATATACTATGTTGAGTGATAGTACAATCATGTTAATAATTTAGCATACACTATGTTGAGTGATTCTAGGCTCCATGCTAACACTTTAGCATATACTATGTTGAGTGATTCTAGGCTCCATGCTAACACTTTAGCATATACTATGTTGAGTGATAGTACAATCACGTTAATAATTTAGCATACACTATGTTGAGTGATTCTAGGCTTCATGCTAACACTTTAGCATATACTATGTTGAGTGATTCTAGGCTCCATGCTAACACTTTAGCATATACTATGTTGAGTGATAGTCCTCCTAAAGTGTTAGCATGGAGCACCAGGGACACATGATTTAACTGTCTTACTGTACGTTCTCGTCACTTAAGTTGATCTCCTAAAAACATGGTGCCTTAGCCTTCAAAACATTAGCATCTAGCCATAAGGTAGGGATAAAAATCAGCCATGCTGGTGGTTAACGTTTCTGCAGTTCGAGAGTTCATTCAACATTCACTTGGGGAAATGCATTAATGTATTATGCATTGTAAATTTTTTTTGAACGAGCATCCGTCATACACATCCCAGACACCATCAATGAATGATTCTTTTGACAGACACCAAAAAAAAAAAAACATTTCCTGAGGGGAAATGGATGTGACCCACAGTGGTAATGAGCGCTGATCAGCAGTCCTCCTCTTGACCAGGCACTCCATGCCATCACCGGGCCCCATGACTCCAGTTTGGCTCTTCAATTAAGAATATTGGCTCTAAATGATGGTGTGTCAGTCGTACAGTAGATCTGAACCAGCCTCACACTCATTGGCTGAAATACGTCAGAAGTATAGACTGGGCTGGACTCCAACACATTATGTGCTTATGCTTCTTTCAGTCAGATCCAACACTGCATTGCCCTTTTTGTCATATTTGTCACATCTGTACTATTTAATAGTGAACAATCTTTGCTCCGCCCAATGGGATGGGCATAGATGCATCAACAAGTCTGAGATTATGTACAGTATTATATATAGTAGAATATACAGTAGAATTAGGTTTTATTGATCCAAGTAAAGAGTAAAGATGTTCCACTCTTGCTGCAATAAAGTGTACATGCCCTGGTTTTTGAATGATTTGTATAACCACATATTCTCAATTTTTACATTATTATATATATACATATATATATAGATGAATATTTACGATTGGTTTGTAAATGTCTTCAAACCAAAAAAACGTATCTCAAATATCTCATCTCAATATGTCATGCCACGAAAAAACTTCTTTATTTAACAGTTAGGTTAATATCTCTATGTCTTAAGACCATATGCATTAGATGGATATGTCGCAGAGAGGTGTGTGTTGAGGGCGGCCATCTTCGGGAGGTAAGCGAGCGGGACGGCGACGTGAGAAAGCGCAGGGCCGCCCGGCGCCTAATTCAACACGGCTGAAGGCTGATGAACGAGCAGGGCGGCCTGGCTTCTCTCATTAAAGGTGAGACCTTGTCGCTCTTACACATGTTAATAGGTGAGGGGATTGTGGAAGTGCAGGCAGGCTCAGAGAGAGAGAGAGAGAGACCTGGAGAGCTAGAGTTACATGACTGTGTGTGTGTGTGTGTGTGTGTGTGTGTGCTGGTAAAGCGACACACACACAGCTGGCGTTTAGGCAAGGCTGGTTGGAGGTAATATGAAGTGATGTCCAAATTGCAAAACAGAATTTCTTCTTTTTTTTTTTTTTTTGGTGGAAACCAGGAGGTCGTGTGTGTGTGTGTGTGTGTGTGTGTGTGTGTGTGTGTTCGTAATAGGATGTCTGGAAAAGCCTCTAAATGCCTCAGCATATTTCTGGCATAATATCAGGTCCTAATGTTTTTAACAAAGGGCTGAAGGGCTTCTCTAATCTTATTTGTGACACACACACACACACACACACACACACACACACATAATAAAGATGGGATCCTGGTTGGCCGTCGCGGTCTGAGGTCTCTACAACAACACACTCCTGTGACCTTTCACCTCTCACCCCGCCTCAGCCCTACCTCCATTACCCCACAATTAGACCCTACAAATGGTGTCCCTAGGTTGTGTGTGTATGTGTGTGTGTGTGTGTTAGGGTTTGACCAATATGGGTTTTTGAAAGCCAATACACGTGTCAATATTAGCTGATATACGGCACCAGATACTGCAACAAAACTTGACCATTTTGGAGCCAATTAACACCAAAAACAAACTCTGGCAGGACGGAGAAACCAGTAACAGCATTTAGACCATACGACACACTGCAACACAAATTGAAACCCAAAATAATAAAAAAGATTTGTGCACACTTCTGTGCAATCTGTTCAAAATGTCTCTTTAGACCAATATCGGTTGAATCCTAGTGTGTGTGTGTGTGTGTGTGCCTATATTCAGGATATGCACACACACCTGATGGTCTGTGTTTGCATACCTCATAATCTAATGCACAGAAGGGGCAGGGGTCCATGTTTTCAATTTCCTCGCCCGATGGCCTTGCAGTGTGTGTGTGTGTGTGTGTGTGGGGGGACGGGGACGGCTATAGGAGCAAGACAACAGCACCCCAGGACACCGATCTGCCCCCCGGACCCCTAGAGGTCACGGGTTCTGACCTTTTTACGGAGCAGTCAGCAGCGAGCCCACAGGGCTGCAGGTAGGCTTGGATTACTGCACTACACACACACACACACACACACACACACAGTGGACAGACGGCTGTCACATGATGAGTGATATGTCAGAGAGAGGCAGCTCATGCTCACACTCACTCACACACACACTCACTCACACACACACACACACGGATGGCTTCAGGGGAAATCAAGCTGTCGCCTCTCAATGACCTCTAACAAAAGGACCATTGAAAATAACAAGACAGGCTCTCGCAGTGGCGGCTCGTGAAAAAAGTTTCCTCTTTGTTACTAAAGGCAACTTCTCAAGTACCCTGCCGCCATTCAACAAGACCAGGTCCTTTCAGCGCTGCCAAACTGGTTTCACAAGGATTTAATGCACTCTGAAGGGAAACCATTTGACACCGGTATCAGAACACCGACATCCGACTTGGCATCCCCAAACCTATAATCTGCCTCGACCGTCGCGTATCTCCACAATAAAAGCGCGGGGATATATTATGATTCCTCAATATGGGTTTCCAGGGCCTTTTTCCCCCTTTTCTCGAAAAAGGGGTCATATGATTTTTACATCGAGACGACCGAGCCCGGCGGTTATTCTCGGGTTTTTTACGCAGCCTTATAAAAAGTTGAAAATTTGCTGTACTCGACGCTCATTCGCTTGTATAGGAAGCGGAGAAGGAGGGGGGGTTTGGCTCGGGTTCAATGCACTTTATACCTCTCGCTCACTGTTTATTATTTCAATATTGGCTTAGGAGTGGGATCCTAGCAGGAGTTCCCATCCCGGTAACGTGCACGGGGGCTAACTGTTATCAAGCGTTGGTAATATTAAATGCAGAATGTGTCTCTCGCAGCGTGGGCACGGATAACTAGTGGGTGGGTTGCCAGATTTAGGAGTCCTGTGTCAATCCCCCCCCCCCCCCCACCCTCCGCCTTTATGGTGGATGATGAAGCTTCTCTCTTGGCACCGTTTCACATAAGATCTGCATTAAGGTCTCCATCCAGTTCCCAGCGCAGGGCTGTTCCACTTTTCCACTTAAAGGCCACTTCTGAGTCGAGTCTGCGAGCTACTTAAAGATGCAATTTCAACTTTTTTTTTTTTAAGGACTAAAAGGTAAGCGTCGGTAACACAATACTCTCGACGGGCTTTTCTTGGCTCCGCTGTGAGCGTTGTGTGTGCGCGTCTGACCGATGCTACGCGGGGGGAGAGGGTCATCAATTCTCATTTGAGGCCCGTTTGGTGCAGCCATTTCATTTCATATGACGCCCTCTCGTTGCAATAAATTGACCGGTGTTAGCCGTTTTGCAACGGATGTTGAGTTCTCTCCGAAATTTCCCAGTGGCTCAATTTAAGATAATAGTACATTCTAAGAAAAAAAACACAAAAAAAAACAAAAAAAAAAACATGTTGAAACTCACCCTTTTCTCCCCCCGGTGGGTTTGAAACATTCAAGTCAGACACATTATATGAGCCAAAAACATTGACAATATCAAGTGGTTAGATAGAAAATAAATAGCAGGGACGGGACGGGGGGTGAAGGAGCTCACGCAAATATCAATAAACACTCCTCTTCCGTCTCGGAAGCTTCCTGCTTTATTTGATTAGGCTGAGGACGGAGGGAGGGATGGGGGTGAAAAACAGAGCAGTCATGCTCTTTTGCTTTTCTTCCTCCTTTCCCTTCCTCCGCAATCTTCGGCCTCCCCTTAATGGGAATGGGAAGTGGAGGGGAGGGGATGGGAGGGGAGAGGGGGTGGGGGGGGGCTGCAGCTAGCCTCAGCCTAACCTCCCCCATCTGGACTGGGGAGGGGAGGGGGTGACTTGCCAGCCTCCAGGCTACTCCCAACCCTTCCCAGCTGTTGGCTGTTCAGGGGCAGAGCTTTTTTTTTTTGTGTGTGTTTTTGGTGGGCTTGAGAAAGCATTTTTTTTTTTTTTTTTTCATAAACGATTGCCATATCCTCCACCAGCTGCTGACCCCATGGCTCCTGTCCCTGAAACGGAGGTGGGGAGGCGGGCAAAGGCGAGGGGGAAGGCGAATGGTTCTCATTTAGGAGACTCTCTGCTTTGCAGGGGAGACGTCGCTGAAGGGCGCTTGGCCCCGCTGCTGCTAGCACGCTAGCCGCGATGCCGGCGCTGGCTGGGTTCACCAGGCTGGGAGCTAGGGATGTTAGTAGCGCTGGCTGCTATCAGCGCCTCGTGTGTGTTTACGGGGGGACCCACCCCGGAGGCTGGCTAGCTCCAGTAGCTTGAGCTGGTATTTGACGGATGCGTAACCATAACAAACGCTTGACCTCCGTTCACATCATTAAAAGAAGTTGCGAACCGCCCGCGCCAGAGCACAACAAAAAAAAAACTTCAAAATTGAGAGTGCAGACTGCCAAAGGGGGGGGGGAATAACAAAGAAGAACAAGGACCTGCCTCCTACCTGCGTGTCCTCAGACACCCGTCCCCCCACTGCATGCCGTCGATGAAAAATGGATTGGGTGCTTGTTAGCGGAGGCGGGTGCAGGCGGGTGCAGGTGCCAATGCAGTATGTATATCATCTGATGCCATGTTTGTGCTGATGCACTATGTATGAGCCGGCCGGGCCTCATGCAACATTCAGCGGGCCGGGGAGGCCGCAGGTGAGGCTAACGCAGCCCGCAGCCAAAACACGCCTGCTTGTCCAAGCGCGCGTGTGTGTGTGTGTGTGTGTGAGTGTGTGTGTGTGATCGGAGAGCTTTTTCACAGCCGGCTGGTGGATCAACACTCAGAAACACAACAACTGGGAAGCGGCTCACGCAACCGCCTTCGTTTACAGTCGGATTCATACGCACTGTTACACACGCAAACACACACACACACAAGTTGTGTCGGTGCAGTGTGGTTACATCGCACGCGAAAACTCATTTTCCTTCTTCTATCAGACACACACACACACACAGGCTTGTTGCTAATATACATATACACATGCACTTTGGCCGTGTCAACACATTTCACTCTGCACACGCACACGCACACACACACACACACTTGTTCACCCTTTTTACTGCTCTGCCTTGGAATTGCATGGTAATACTTCATTATGGCAGCACTGTAATTTGGGGGGAATGAACACTTCAAACGAACAGCAACCCACACACACACACACACACACACACACACACGCACACAGAGCATGGGTTACTGTAAGTAGCCTGGAGTTCTGCTGGGACCGGTGTCAGTGTTTTTGGCTTCCTAGTACAGTCCAAAATACACCCGGACAGTAATCACAGGCACACGGAGAGGTTATAATTGTTGGAGCTGATTACAAAGTGGAGGATAATGGTTCAAATTGGGAGGGGAGCTGCAACGCCGACCGGTACAGGGCGCACCGTGAACACGGGGGTATCTGTTTTAAAAACCTTTTTTAACGCTAGCTGGAATTTAATTTCAGACCAATTCAAAAATACAAAACAAAACTGGATAACCGCCCTGTTTCTGATTGAACGTAGCTAGTTCTTGAAGCCGCACTGGGAAACGTCGCACTTTGGCGGCCCCAAGTGGCAACAGTTGGAATGACTCACGGTCTGCAAACTAAACGTCTTCTTCTTAGCGCGAGGAGGCGCGAGGGGGGTTCAGCCATCGTTGGTGAGTCAGGCTTCCTCTGGGCTGGGCGCTCGCTCACTGCTATTTGGGAGACACTTGGATTTCCCGAAGTTTTTGTTTGTCACTTCCTGTGTGGAGACGGATTCTCCAGCAGCGACCATACCCACACCAAAAATTCCATGTGGCGAAATGACAAAGCTACGCTGCATTATGTATGTAACACCGTTGCGTGGATTAATACTGTGACGACCGGACGAGAGTGAAACCAAATGTGTGTGTCTTGTAAATCTAGGTGTGTGGTCGTGACCTTGTTTCGGTGACAGTCGGCATGGCAGTTACACAAACAAACCGCGTACACATGCCGACACGAGCGCACACACACACACACACACACACACACACTTTTTGTACAGTAGCTGACTAGACACATCGCACACAAGGACGGTCATATGCTGCTCATTAAATGCTAGACTGCTTTCTGCTTGTCCAGGTCAGAACACAAAGTTCATACACCCAGCGAGAGAGAGAGAGAGAGAGAGAGAGAGAGAGAGAGAGAGAGAGAGAGAGAGAGAGAGAGAGAGAGAGAGAGAGAGAGAGAGAGAGAGATGCTTAGAATTGAAATAATTCACCAGGATCCGTCAAGAAAACCAAGCATCAATTGAATCTCGAGTCATTTCCTCATCTGATCAGCTTTTGTGCGCATGCAGGATCCAATGAATGTTGCCGTTGCGATGGCAGCAAAATAATAGAGCAAGGAAAACTACAATATCAATAAGAATACGCAACCAGCCATTTAAGAACACATCAAGTGGAAACACATGAAAGAAAACTATGAAATGATTAGGGTGTGCACCATGAGATGAAGGAAAAACAAATAGTGGGAAATGATGGAAATGATGGTAGTTAAGGTTAGAACGTGTAGGAACGTTAGGGGGTCAAACAGCAAAGGTGCATGGGTATGTGTGTGTTTGTGTGTGTTCACCCCACGACCGGTGACTCGTGGATAATTATAGAGTTTAAACAAAGACCCCTGCCACCCCCCCAACTCTCCTTCCTCCATATGTATAAATAATGCAACACACACACACACACACACACATTCTTGGCTCTCATCATGTGGCTGATTATACGCACACGCGCACGCGCACACACACACACACACACACGCAGCACCAGGGGCTTAACATGATGTGAGGTTGTCCCTTGTCCACGAACTTACACACACACACACACACACACACACACACAAAACAACATTTGATGCTGCATGATGCTGAAATTAGCTGGTGTTGAGAGAAGATGCTGTGCGTGTGTGTGTGTGTGTGCGTGTGTGTGTGTGTGTGTGTGTGTGTGTGTGTGTGTGTGTGTCCACGCATATATAAAAAAAATCCCAGCTTTCGGCAGATCTTCAATACTTTAATGTAGAATCAAGATGGGAACTTACACTGAAAACAAACAAGCGTATTTCCATATAGGTTAGGTGTTAACGTAATAATGCAACAATACAGTTTAAATAGTTAATACAGGGTTAATACAGACATTATACATTTCATGGATATTAAAAACCATCATCCAGAACTTTTAACTGGTCAACGGTAATCATAAGAAATGCTCCAGGCACAGTATTGAGGTGACTAAGTAGCTTTAGCCCACATATTGGCACAATAACTAGCGGGAGTTAAAAGGAGTTAGATTGTCCCGTTGGTCAACTTAGCTGTTAACAATACAGACACCAAAACCATGGGTCCCCGGTAGGCACCGAGACACCATGCTAACACTTTAGCATACACTATGTTGAGTGATAAAGGGCTCCATGCCAGCACTTTATCATACACTATGTTAGGTGATAGTAGGCTCCATGCTAACACTTTAGCATACACGATGTTAAGTGATAGTAGGCTGCATGCTAACACTTTATCATACACGATGTTAAGTGATAGTAGGCTCCATGCTAACACTTTATCATACACGATGTTAAGTGATAGTAGGCTCCATGCTAACACTTTATCATACACAATGTTAAGTGATAGTAGGCTCCATGCTAGCACTTTATCATACACTATGTTAGGTGATAGTAGGCTGCATGCTAACACTTTATCATACACAATGTTAAGTGATAGTAGGCTCCATGCTAGCACTTTATCATACACTATGTTAGGTGATAGTAGGCTGCATGCTAACACTTTATCATACACGATGTTAAGTGATAGTAGGCTGCATGCTAACACTTTATCATACACGATGTTAAGTGATAGTAGGCTGCATGCTAACACTTTATCATACAGAATGTTAAATGATAGTAGGCTACTAGCATTTTCTCAAAAGTGAGACATTGAGAACTTGTAGCAGCTCTAACTCTGAATGGGAAGTAATCCTAAACAATGTGTGGCTAATTCTGGCTGACTAATTCTAGTTTCCATAGGAAGTGAAGGGGGAGGATGATAGAAGACTAAAACTCAATATGTGAATGTTGCCCTGGAAAAACCTGGTTATATCAGCTGTACTGAAATGACATTTCATTTTAAAATATATATTAATTTACTGGCTATACATTTCTTACATTTTTTCTTTACATTTTAGATAATGCTAGTGACCTACTATCACTCAACATTGTGTATGCTAAGGTGTTAGCATTGAGCTCTAGAGGCAATGATCGACTGGGAACACATGCATGATTTTGGTGTCTGTGTTCTCATCACTTAACAGGTAAGTTGACCAACAGGACAATCTACCAAAAACATGGTGTATTCCTTTAATGTGGTACTGTAGGTATATTAATATGGGTTGCTGAAGGAGAAGCACAGGTTGCTGAAGCAGGTTCTCTCTCTCTCTCTCTCTCTCACACTCTCACACTCACACACACACACACACACACACACACACACTGCCCTTTCCTCTGCATACACAACTATACCTCCTCCCTTACAATGTCACCCCTAGCTGGATGTACAATGCATGCTTTGTACTTTGCCCAAAGGGCAAATGCTGTTGAGTGTGTGTTGGTGTGCATTACTCCACGGAACAATTCCACCACAATACAAGAGATGGCTGGCCCCAATACACGCGCCTTCATTCTCAGTTGCCTGCTGTAGGCTGGGGGGGGGGACTCAGCAGCCATCAGGCTCCAGGCTCAGGGGCAGTGTCCGAGTTATTTTTTTTGGGCTCACCTGTCAAGGGCTCAGAATCAGGTACTGTTTGACACATTCAATACAGACAAGAGCAGATTAATTTAAAGTTAAAGTTTTAATTTAAAACTTGCCCACTAACTTATACAATGAATTTTCTATTTCCTTGTTCTTTTCTGTGGCCTTATACCAGCTGTGTTTGGTAATAATATTAATTTTCAACCAACCATCCAGGAAATTTAGATGCTACCGCCAGTCAGGAGCCTGTTTGATGCAGAGCCATTGTTTTGCTTTGATTTGATTGGCTTTACGGTCAGAGAAACTACACAGTGGTCATCAGCGACAGACTAAAGACTGTATATGACTGAGGCATTCAAATGTTATTGTCTCAAAAACGATTCTTTGATTGATATGCCATGGACACATTTTCCAAAACATAAAGCGAGATTGACCTAGCCAATGTGTTGTCCTTCACTGCCCTTCAACCAATCAGGTGAAGTAAAGCATTTCTGATCATGCTTTTATTTCAGTTGGACTGTTTAACTTTCTAGGAGGCCAAACCTGGACAAAGATGATTAGACAGACAGACAAATAGAAAGACACACAGGTAGACTGCTGGCCATCTTCCTCTCTTCCTCCTCCTCCTCCTCTCGCCTGTCCTCTTCACTCTCTCACACCAATGGCAAAATAATGACTAGGTTGTGAAGGAGGGAGGGGAGGATGGATGAATGGATGGATGGATGATGGATGGATGGACTGCAGGGTCAATGGAATGGATAGGCATGCTTTGCGAGGAAAAAAAGCAATAAAATAAATCAATTGAAATGATAAGAATAGGCAGAGCGAGGCGCTTCCTTTTTAGGATAAACCTGCAGGAGACAGACAGAAAGAAAAAAAAAAAAGTTGGGTTTTTAATCTGCGTTGGTGGCGTTTCTTTTTTTTTTTTGCATTCTTGTTTTCCCTCAGCATGCATATCCATGGTGGGAGTGGGCATGCGAGTGAGTAACAGGCACGCAAGCCTATCAGAATCCTACAGCATGGCTTTGGCCACGCCCCCTGTAGCCGAGATAACCAGCCAACCAGCTGATAAGTGAGCCTGCGTCTATCAAAGCTGCAAATA
This sequence comes from Hoplostethus mediterraneus, assembly GCA_034670385.1. Taxonomy (NCBI): domain Eukaryota; kingdom Metazoa; phylum Chordata; class Actinopteri; order Trachichthyiformes; family Trachichthyidae; genus Hoplostethus; species Hoplostethus mediterraneus. The sequence goes on along the minus strand of JAXDDW010000162.1, from coordinate 226,278 downwards.
GCCAAGCGTCCTCTTCTAGCAGCCGCTAACTTTGTCTCAGCCATTCACATTTTCAACAGCGTTATCCCCGTTGTTACTTCAGGTTAGCTCGCTACCGCTAATTAGATAACTCGCAAGTCGTTGCCAAACTTTGACTTCTGTCTGGTATTAGCAACGCTCACAGAGGAGATCAAGGCCTTAAGTTTCCAGACTAGGAAACTAAACCAAGGTGGAAATTAGGCAGTGAGGTGACAAAAAAAGGGAACTAATCCTGAGCCATGCCTGGCAGAGCTGCAGGAGGCTGGAAGGCAGCGATGCTGAGTGGGAAAATACAACCCCCCTCATTTAGCCTGATGGAGCTGTAAAGTAGCTAACACACACGCAGGAGCAATTGTGGCTGTGTGTGTGTGTGTGTGTGTGTGTGTGTGTGTGTGTGTGTGTGTGTGTGTGTGTGTGTGTGTGTGTTAGTATTTGTATTTCATTACTGTGCATCTCCCGACTGGGTGTGTGTGTATTTGTGTGTGTGAGTGTAATGAGTGCCGTGTGCTTGTTGAGGTCTTGTTTACCCATCTTAAGTCAATTAAAAGGAAATAAGGCGGCTCTGACCGGCCCATGAACCAGCTCCCTCAGCTGAGAGCATGTCTGCGCGCACACACACACACACACACACACACACACACACAAACACACACACACACACACCCCACACGCTAACACAGGGAGGTTGATCATGCTCCATAACTGGCAATCGACCCTGTTCCCCGCTGTGTGAGAAACAGTGGGTCTGAAGCTGTGTGTGTGTGTGTGTGTGTGTGCGTGTGTATGACATGTCTGACAAGGCTTCATAGGGGAACTGTTAAAAACAATATTAGACACAAATGTCGACACACGTGACGTGCACATTGTCTTTGTTTATGCATAAAGAGAGAGCCAAAGCACGTCCTACACACACTGACACATTATAAAAGATACAAACACACACACACACACACACACACACACACACACACACGCCATCATAAACCTATTGCACAGAGGCCTGGGAGCACGGTGGGAAACATGTCAACCAGCATTACACTGATATGGGTTTCTAAAGGCTGATACAGTACTCATATTGTGGAAATTGAAGCTGCGGATTATCAATATTTTGTGCCGATATTCAATATCATTCAAGTTGACCGTGTTCATGTTAAAATTAAAAAAAGAATAATGTATAAAGTATTCAGTGTTCCTACCAAAATAAAAGTCATTTATCAAATTAGGTGATTTCATGAATCTAAACTTGTCATCTCAATTCCAAACATGTATTTTCCTGGTGAGAAAATAAATGCTCTATCTAAGTAGGAAGGGCAAGCCACAACATTTCCAAAACTATACGCACTTTTCCCCTTTTCCAGGCCTGGAAAACACAATTGTTGATTTCCATGACTTTTCCAGGCTTTCCATGACCGCAGGAACCCTGCTGTTCAGTAGGAAAAATAACGCTTGGCGGTCGGAGACTCTAAGGGCCACCACATCTACTAAGCAGTTAGCAGTGGCGCTAATGCAGTCGCGTGAGTAAAGAGGGCCAATTATGATCTACTAACCTGGAAATGGGGTAGACACCTGGCAGGAGACTTTTAGTGCGTTTGACCCACTTAATGTGTGTTTTGAAGAGAGGCAATGGGAGGGCGCGAACATGGAGGAACAGATTATCAAAACGGATCACCGCATTGAAAAGAGAAAATAAGAAAGATAATAAGAAGAAATAAGTCAGGATGAAATTAAAATATATTATATGCTTGTCGATAATATTATTATTTTTTATATATTCTAATTGGAAAATTTGTGACTGACTTGATTGGCAGAAGTGGTCTTAATAAATCAGGTGCTAAACTGGAAAAAAATTGAAAAATAATAATTCTCTGATACTCTCTGATACTGCGATGTTCAATGCAGTCCCATACTCAAAACGCAAACTGTCATGCAGCCGCGTTACATTCTGGTCTATTGAGGCTATTGGGGTGGTGGGTCTTTGCTTCTGAGGGCCCCAAACCTAACATTTACCGTTGATGTTTTAGACAGCTGAAACATCTCCTGATATCAAACTCTATTATAACTGTGCTAGGAACATTTTGAAGTCACATTGTTTATCTGTGGGAATAAAAAAAATAAATACACCACCAAAAGCAAGGGTGGATGTTTCCTTCAAACAACTAATTCATGAATCTTAAGGACAAGGAAAGATGCTAACTATTGCGCACAGCATCTGTGGGATTTGTTAGCTTGTTTTGGACGTTCCCGTGTTTCCCTCAGGCAGTGAGAAAACCCCTTTTGCTCAGCCGTTTGAGGGGTTAAAAGCCAGGGGACACCTGCTGTCACCAATCTGTAGACACCCTGTGACAGAGGCTGTTTGTACATCAGATGAGGACTTCTTTATCAAGCCCCCCCCCCCCCCCGACCCCCCCTCCGGTTCCGGCCCTTTCTGAAATCCTAATTAAAGGGACGGTCAAGTCGACATGGTCAGTGATCCCTGGCTCGGCGCTCCTACTGTGAGCAGCTTGATAAGCACCAGCTCCTAATGCGTCGGCTCTATCCCGGGACAATCCCGGGGCTGTTCTGGTAGAGGTGAGGGACCACTTAATCCCCTAGCCCTCAATCCCAGCTCGCAATAAACAGGCTACATTTAATCCACAACACAGAGGAGCAAGGGTTAAGTCTTAACCGCTTGCCATGCCAATGTTCTCCCTTTTACTCCCTCTCGCATACTATCCCCGTGTAAAAGTCACCATAATACTCCTATTGTAACATCAGCGGATTAACATCTGGATAGTAATATGCATTAGGTTTGGAGGAAATGAACCTCGGCTGCTGCTGAGGCGGAAAATCAAAAAGGGGCCGGTGATTTATTAAAAAGATTCAGAATAAAACAATACGCATGGGGGGGAAAAAAAAAACGCTGAGATAATACGTATCCGGTCGGTCAAAAGAAATCCATGTCAGTGTTCAAGTTCCTAATGAAGCAGGAACACTAACAGAATACGAGGATTAGTAGAAGATGACTGCGTTGGATATCTCTTTCTTCCTTTTCTCAGACCAAAAGGAGAACAGGAAGGACAATGCTTGACAGTCCACTTAGCATGACAACAGCTGTTTTTGCGCAACCGCTGCACTTTCCGCTTATTTGCCAAAACAGATTTCTGAAGGGGAGGCACATGCGCTTGCATAACCGGGTTTGCATACGGACACTGCAGTCATCCTCCCTGTTCTTCAGTCGTCGGCGGCGCTCCGAATCAAAACGAAAGGCACGGCGCACTTTCTTTCCACCTCCCGCCCTTTTAATTGAATCCTAACGGGCGGCGACGGGTCACGACCGCCATAGTCCACGAGCAGCAAGGGATGCGGTGTTCGGCATCCGCACCGTAACGGACCTGACAGTGGCGGTGGGCGTTGCCGGACGCTTGCGGATCCCGCCGTCCCAAGACAGTACAAGCCCATTAGCGTCAATGCGCTCGCCTCGCCTCGCCTCGCAGAAACCTTGCGCGTGGAAAGCCGGTCGTGAGAGCGAAGTGGCTTTCGGTGGTGGGCATTCAGGATCTTGGAGGGGGTTGAAGGAGGAAGCTGAGAAAAACATCATCCAAAACAAAGAGGTCGACCGAGATATAGCAATAGAAACATCTACGGGTTTATGGTGCGCTGAAAATCGATGAAAATGACAGTCAGATTGTCACAACTAGCTAACTAGAAAGCTAGCTAATGAGAAACATCTTGTGGAGAGGTGATAAATCACCATGCTACGTAGTGGAATAGGTGTGCTGGCGCTTTCTAGGTGCTTGGGTGGAGGGATAGACATGATTAAAGTGCTGTGGTAGCAAAAACTAAATGTCTCATTCATGCATTGACTTAGCCGCTACACTTAGAAAGTCACAGAGCAACTTCCTGGTATTCTACCATACTGGCTGGTATAGAAAAAAAGAGCTTTGAAAGCCACAAATCTCAGTGCCTGGTATTAAAATCTTACTTAATGACCCTTTAATGGTAGAACATGGTATCAAACATGCTTCCAGCTAAGCAAGTGGGTACATATAGGTAAGTCTAAGCTGTGGATGTAAGAGAGGTGATGCCAGAGAAGACTGACAGAAAGCGTACAATCTATTACAAACTAAACAAACAAGGCTTGTGTGGTCAGAAAGAAACACAGGGTTGGATTGGAAACCACTTAAAAGGACTAGTCTGTTATGAGTGATGCTGCTATTCTGAAATAGTGTCCTTTTCCTCCTCTGCGGCCCAGATCTGTTGTTCACGAAGACGTGTATCAATTTGACCCACACCAAACATTACAGCAATATCACAGAGAGAAAGAATCAGCAGCCTCTCAGTTTCCTGGTGACGGACGTTAAATTTAGCCATGAGCTTCTTCAACAGCAAACAGAGAAACTGGCTAGCTAGCTAACACTACTTGGATAGCTTGCAAGTTCCTGTCAAACTTTGTGTTGCTTGACAATAAGAATAATGTAGCGGTCCTTGAGGCCCATCTCTGTTACTAAGCAACAGCTACATCTGAGAAGAAGAAAGCCTCCTTTCTAAGATAAAAACATCATACGCCGATCTCAAGTCAATAAAACACATATAATACAACCCAGTCCATTAGATGAAGACACACCAGTCTCACATGGCGGGAACAAAAACACATCATACACTCCGGTCCATATAAATGAAGGGAAAAGCAAGATACAGCGTTGGTCTAGGGAGGATGAGGGGGTGAGGGAAGATCTGGTCTAGAGTTTGCATTGCGGGACATCACACGGTCTGCCTGATGGGAGGAGTCGCTACTGGCTGGTCAGGATACCAACTTCTGCCAGCCGACGGATGATGGACGAGACGTGAAACTTTGCGATTTGTAGGAAGTCGGAAGGGGAAAGAGCGCGAGCGCTGGAGAAACGGGTGCCGGAAGCTTCGGTCGCTAAGTTGCTTAAGCGGAGTCGGCACGCGACCATCCGCACGGCCGTGTGCGCGAGGCTCCTCGTCCGTTTCCCGTTTGTTACCCTGCTATCCTGCGCTCCCGCACGCCCACGGCACCCCGGGACATGGCCATATGCCATCGGCTTGGCCCATTGATCAACACCGCGTCGGCCTTGCATGACAGCTAACACCACACACACACACACAGAGAATTTTCCGACAGATGGGTGAAAAGGTGGGCCACATCATGTGTGAAGCGAACAGGGGGAAGGGCAGGGGGTGTTGGCGATTACGGCGAAACAGACTGCGAGGAAGAGACAGACGTGTGCATGAGAGCGAGGTGCATGCGGGCATGTAATACAAGCAGAGCGTCCACCGCAACAACACTGGCTATGAGGGCCATTCAGACAGCAAGCCGTACTGAACACGGCTTTAACAAAGTACCTGCAAGGTGTCAGAGATGCACTATTACACTGCACCACTGCAGGCACTCAGCGAATGCAACGACTACTGCTGTGGGCCGATACTGATGTTTTTGGATTGAAGCTAGCTGATATTTTGCACTGATATCCAGTATTTTGGATTTGACCATTTTCAAGCCAAAAGAAATCCTTTTTTTTTGGGGTCAGAATTGAATTCTTGGCTGATTTAGACCGCGGGACATTCTCCGATGAATCAATGCTGCAAAAATGTAATGTAATCAATCAAACTGCATCATATCCATTATATCAGAAGTGGAAAGCACTGACTGATATCAGCCCCGTACATGGCTCTATACCCATTATATAAGATTTAGCTATAAGAAGATAGCTCATCATTGTATTCCATTACAGGACAACACATTAGTATTTTCATGCCAGAAATCATTTAGCAAGATTAAGTCGTCAAATGCCGGACATCTGGAATGAAAAACACTGACATGTACATATTGTACATCTTTGGGAATAGGCGATTCGGCCGTCAATATTTATGCCGTTATGGAAGCGGTGGGAGTGGAGAGGGATGAGAGTGGAAGTGGTGGTGAGAGTGATGAGAGTAATCCTCTGCCCATGTAACAGAGATAAAGACACACAGAGGTTTTAGCTACACACAGGAGATTGACCTCATTACTGGCAACAAGCTCTCTCTCACACACACACACACACACACACACACACACACACACATAAGGAATATAGGCAGGTGGTAAAATAATAATGCTCAACGAGTATTCTCACTATCTAACTCACTCTACAGGGGGAGTGTAAGTGTATATACTGTATGTGTGTGTGTGTGTGTGTGTTTGTGTGTCTAATGAACCAAAAACACACTCCGACCTTGATCAGCAGCAGAGAAAAAGGAGCAGCGCCCCTCCCTCTCTCACATTCATCAAGTGTGTGTGTGTTTGATCTCTCAGCCACATCACACGTGCTCTCCAATCAACCGCTGCTGCCTCTAGGGCCCCCACTGGCCTGCCTACACACACACACACACACACACACACACACTTAAGAGAAGGGAACGTCCCACACAGAACCCATTAGTGCTTTTGATTAAATTTGAGTATAGTTCATATATAAAGGCCACGGCCAGTGCAGCTTAATTCAAGTGTGTATGCGTGTGCGTGCGTGTGCCGTTTGTGTGTACGTGCGGTAAAAGAGAAGCAAAAATGAGCAACAGAAAAGCCTTCTAACCTTTGTAATATGGCTCCTAACCACTGCCAAGGGAGGTTCAGAACCTAAAAGGGCTCCCTAACACTTCATAACTCTGACTTAAATGAAACAACTATAACTGTATAGCCATTAGTACGAGAGAGACACACACACACACACACACGCACACACACACACACACACAGTGTCTTTAGCAATTGGCAAGGCGACTGGGGTCATTAGGTTTACTTCCATTGGCAGAGAAGTGATTTTGGCAGCCCCAATCTACCTGGCGACACTAACGTTTGTCAGAATCAACAAACGTGATTGGAGGAGAGTGTGTCCCAGATTAATAAATCACTTTCCCGCGTGTGTGTACATCTGCAGAGAGCAAGGGAAACAGGTAAGAGAGACATTAAGAACGACTTAACGTTGAAAGAGATAGTGTGGGTGTGCGCTACAGCATAACAAAAGGAAGAAAAAAATGGTGAGATTGTCCCATTGACATGGAGCATGCAAACTACAATCACTCAAGATAGTGTATGCTAAAGTGCTAGCATGGAGCCTACTATCACTCAACATAGTGTATGCTAAAGTGTCAGCATGGTGCATTGGTGCCAACGATCTACCACATGGTGGACATTGGTGTCTGTCTCATCACTTAACAGCTAAGTTGACCAATGCTACAATCTACCAAAACATAGTGTACTTAACACTCACTCAACACTACAAACCAACTAATTTCAGGTTAGGGTTACAGGACTGCATGCATAGTCGATAATAAATAAATGAAATGACATCCAAAATGGCCACCTCAGGGCCGATGGAGCAATTGGATGCCAGTATTTCAATTTAATATTAAGCTTTGTCAATGGTTCTCCAAAAGCAAATCATTTTTTTCAAAGGGTTCAAGCAGCTTGGAGAAGCTGCAAGGTTGCAACCTATTTTTCTTTGCCCTTTGTACTGTAGCATAACAAGGTCTCAGTTGATCTCTCTGGCTTTGCCTACCCCGATCCTACACTCAACCCGACCCTTTTTTCCCTGAAATCTCTGCTTTCCTTAGCACATCCACTCTCAATCCTCTCCATCTCGCTCCTTTAAGCTGAACTCAGAACCGACGGAATCGATCGAAAATAAACGCTCAACCTCTCGTTCTGCCTGCAAACACCGAATGACTAATCCAGAGTGCGCTGTTTCATTAGTGTTTGAGGGGGTGGGGGCGCGGGGGGCAGATATCCACTAATAAAAAGGCTCATGTTGTAGCCTTTATGAGATGAGCCCTTCCTATGACCTTTTGCTGCTGCACCATGTAAAAAATGACCTGCTTCCTCTCCGTTTCATGTGGTTCAAAAAATGTCCAGCAAATATAAATGATCTAATTGTGGCTTCTTGATGTTGAAATCTTTTTTTATTTGTGCATGTGTGTGTGTGTGTGCGTGCGCGTATGTTATTCTTCGGAACCCATAAAGCATTTCTTGTAGTCGTTAGTGGGGGTTAGAGAAAGGCGAGCAAATACAAGAAGGGTGGAAAGGCAGGGTATTAATTATGCTAAATGGAGAAAGATGGTGCAGAGTTCCCATTTGTGAACAGTAAATATGCACACGTGCGCGCACGCACACACACACACACACACACACAATACTTGTTATTTCATATACATTTTCCAACATTGTGGTTGTAAGCCAACCCCGTGTGTGTCAAAGTCATAATATCACATTGCATCTGCACCATCCACCGACTCTGGATCAATGAGGCTGGGATGTCAGACAAATGTCCTATTGGAGATTGCACTAGCATTCCCAGCTTAGCACCCCCACAGCAGATGTCCAATCATCCTAATATAACAGCAGGGAAAGAACAACACAGCGACATTAGAACTACCTGCATCCCATGACGGCTAGGCAGCGAACTGGTACATGGAAGCTGAGGTGAGAGAACCGTAGTGCGGCAAAGCCAATGCCAACTTGCTTTTATTAACATCTAAGATTGTTAGCAAAAGCAAGCTCAGGTCAAACAGGTACCCTAGGGGAAAACTAGGGCAGGGGCGAAATTAAAGCTGTGAAAAAACACTCGGTTACAAGTCTTCATTTTCCTGGTAACTTTAAATTCTTTTTTTTTTGGTATTCTGGCCATTTTTGTTTCGTACGAGCCGTGCTGAGGGATTTCGGCCCCCGATTTAAGAGAAACCGGCAAGATGAAGAACTGAGGTGGCCGAGGGTCTTTCCCAATGTGCATAATATCTAACAGCTGAAGTCCAAAACAAAAAAATGCGTGGACACAGGATGGGTAAAGCCCCCAGAAGCGGTAGTACTTGCCAGGGGAGGATACATCGGATGGTGACTTGGCCGACTCGGGAAGCTCCGGCGTTCATTGTGAGAACGACTCTTTGTGTCCAACCAGCGCTTATAGCTCATCGTACAGGGAAGGTTGAAGCAGCTGGGGGAACGGGGCAGCTGTGCATCTTATTTTATGGCACGATGTCAAGCTAACAGGTCAACTCCAAACTGTAAGGACACACATTCTCCACCAGGAGTAGTGACTTGGCATTCTTGGACTTGGATGTTCACCTTGAGTCTTTTGTCACAGTTGGAGTGCCCCCCGCCCCACAACCCTAGTTTTCCCCAATGGGAATTGTTTGACGGTAATTGGATCGTGGCCAGAGCACCCAATCAAAGTCGGGAAAAGCGAGCTCATTTTAGCTCGTTGCACTTCCACTTCTCTCGGTTACTACCTGCGGTTAAGCTAGCAAGCTAATACGTCCAAGATCTGAAGCCCTGCGCCGGCTTTACGCAGGAGCCAGAGAAACTGGAAGTGCAACAAGCTAACATCAGCTTGCTTTTATTAACAACCTTGCATGTTAGTGATGGGGCTCGCTATCCGATTGCCAGCCGTGTCCCACGCGCTGCAAAATCACTACCTACTGAAAGAGAGAAACATTATCTTTTCCTCCTCCTCCTCTTGTTCGGTCTCTGACCTTCTGTGAGGCAGGAGCATCCCACCGTCTGGCACAGTTTGCCAAAGAAGCAGGATTTATGAAGGGGAAATTGCAACTGGCAAATGGGCAGGGTGGAGGAAAAAAAAAAAAGGGCCCCCAGGGGCAGAAGAGAAGGGATGGAAAGAAAAAGGACAGGGGGAAATATTTGAGAGGGACACAGGAGGACTAATAGTTGGATTTGACCTTGTCGTGAACCCTGTTGTCTTTGTAAGGCAACAGAGTCGGAGATGAAAAAGCCTCTTACCCCCTAACAAATAGGTAATGAGTGGTAATGAGAGACAATGAGCAAGAGAGGGAGAGAGACAGGAGAGAGGGAGACACAGATAATGTAAGCCAGACGCAGAGAGAGAGAGAAATTACGAGGGGGGGGGGAGAGAGAGAGAGAGAGAGAGAGAGAGAGAGAGAGAGCAATACCAGCTGTAGTAGAACTGAAAGCGAAGCTGAGGAGGTGCTGGGCTGTGGAGGGAGCATCCAGGGAGTTGGGTGAGGAGAAACACTGTCCGTTTGTGGCCACTGATAATACTTTCCATTCTAGCCGGCTCTGTGTGGGGGTCTGCTGACTGTGTGTGTGTGTGTGTGTGTGTGTGTGTGTGTGTGTGTGTGTGTGTGTGTGTGTGTTCGCAGGCCCTGTGCAGGCTGCTGATTCCCCTGATTGCAGGCTGGCGCCCTGCTGGCGAGCCCCTGCGCACTGAAATTAAATCCACTCTGCTCCGTTATAAATTATAATGCTTTACAAACAACACCCCCACTAGGGAACTCGGGAGGGAGGAGGGACTAGAGAGAGAGAGCTAGACAGAGAAAAGAGGTGAAGGAGGGTTAGAGGTGTACAGTGGAAAAGAAAAAAAAAAGAGGAAATGGTTTAGTAAAGCAGATACAGTTTGGATATTGTACTTCTAATCCTGCTCTGTATTAATCTGCATTGAAAGTGGACGTGCAGCACAATGAAACCTGTCAATGCACGATGCGAGAAATAAGACCTCTAATAAATAGAATGAAGACACTTTATACGTTTAAGGCAATTTCAAATATTTATTTTAAGAGTTTTGCAGGATCTACGGTTAGCCAGACAAGGGAAGGAGGAAAATAGAAAACCGTCATGAAAAAAAAAGAGGAGAGAACGGCAGATGGATACAGCAGAGATGTGTGTTGAAGAGATAAAAAAAAAAAAAGTGAGTGTCGGTTTGGGGTTGGGGTGGGGGGTGCATGTGAATGAAAGCCTGAGCTAAATGGACTTTGTGGTGCCAAAGACATAATGTCAGTGGTGTGGTGTTGTTATCCGGCTAAGACTGGCACCGCATGGCCGAGTCGGCGCGCTGGTGGCCAACAGTGAGCTAATATGTCTGCCCTACATTCTTTATGGAGGACGCTAACCCGCTAGCGTAGCGCTGCGATAATCCAAGTGAAACGAGGAAAGGGATGGAAAAACAATGATAGTGGATGTCACCACTGGCTGGCTGTGCGTGTGTGTGTGTGTGTGTGTGTGTGTGTGTGTTCTGACTAGGGTTCAACCGATATGGGTTTGTCATTACTGATGCAGATCATTTTGGATTGAAGCTGCAGATTTTGCGCCGATATTTCGCGCCGATATTCCCTGGTTACATTTGTGCAATTTTCACGCCCCAAAATTAAAGGTATTCAGTGTTTCCCTCAGAATGTTCTCCTTGGCAGAGTGGAAAAGCCTCTGAAACAGCATTTACACCATGGGACACTAGAAATCCCAACTGAAACTCATACACAACCAGAGTAGTATTGATCAAATATACAATAAATATGTAATCAAACTACATCATATCTATCATATCAGCCTGGACCAGATTGGATTTTTATATGGGAAAATATCGGCCCATATATATTGGTCTAACCGACACATTGTTTTAGGTTCAACAGGCCTGTTCCGCCATCTCAGCGGGGGGGCTGGGTCACGCTCGGCTGTTCACATTGTTCGCTGATCCAACCCCGGTCTGGGACAGCCTGAATGAAACTCAGCCTCACCTCAACGACACCCAAACACAAAAGCTGGGCCAGTGATACAGGACACAGCTGTCAAAGCCTATGTTTGGGATGTAGGAAACACGGCCACACGCATTTGCCATCATCAACGTTCATGTTTGTACAGGAGTTGATGGGCGGAACGGAGAGGAACGCCGATTGTTACCATGGGTTCACACTTGGTTGATGGGTCTCTCTATTCTGAAGGTGTGGACGGGGTGAGGGGCCCTGATTTCATCTATGTAGCAGCCTGCACTTGCAAAGCTTTTGCTGTGGTGTTGCCTTTCATAATGTTACATCATTAGATGAGTTAACTTTGCTAGCTAGCAAGTGCTGATTAGGTAGCATTAATAGAAAATGAACAGAAACAAATGATGACTTCAGAGCTCAGCATCGACCCGACGGATGGATGCAACCGTTCTCCAAGCATCGTTTTTGAAACGTTTCTTCCTGTAGTCTTTTGAATAAAGGTTGTAAAGACCAGTGGAGGGTTTGAATGGCTGGAATCATGGAATCAGCTTCTTGTCTATTTTGCACTTGCCAGGCAGAACTGTTGTTCATGAAACAATCACATTGGTAGGGAAATGATGAGGTTCGGAAATCTCATTGGCTGTTGACCAACAGTTTCCCTGCAGCTCTATAGAAAATGAATGGACTTCTGGTGACTTGGTGATCGTGTTGCTCTTAGTGTGAACGCTTATTGGGGTGTCCGAGTGGAAAATCTCGGGGGGTGTGATGAAAAAGTTAAAGAGCTTTTTTTTTAAAGGTTCAGTGTTTGGCGGAACATTTAGCAACTGCAAAGGAAACCATTAAATACACTGACATGGAGCAGCACGTGTCCTTAGCTTCTTCCCAAAGTCTCAAAGAAGACAAGAATCCCAGCAGGTGTGTCGACAGGCAATGCTGATGTGGTAGAAAACTGTCAAACATGCATACGTGCAGACGGGTGGAATACAGAGCGCGGGGGGACAATGGGTCACAGTGAATTCCACAACGCCAAGTCAGCTTCAGGTCAAATGCGGCCCGTTTTACCTGAAGAGAAGCAACAGAAAGCGGAGGTGACAGCCAGGCTTCAGCACCGGGAACTGGCAAAAACACAGCGGCAGGGGGAAAAAAAACCCAAAAGCTGACCGGACAGGGGAACTGCAGACGAGAGCAGACAGTCATGTATGTGGCTGCAAGTCCGAAGGTTGCACCGTTGTGCGCGTGTTGAGATTAAGACACCTAAAGAGAAAAAGTGGGTCGCATTCACAGTGAAAAGCTCATTAGGAATGATATGATGGAAGGAGGTTGTTGATAGATTGGGAGGATGAGGTTTCCATTAGGGTTTACCGACAAAATTCAAGGCCGATAGCGATTCTTTTGGAGTGAGGTTGCCATGAGATGATATTTTGTACCAATATATCGAGACCGGATCGTTTTATGCCCCAAAAAATCGGATTATCGGACAAAACTCTTCATTGAAACACTGATAATAATATAATATAATATGATAATCCCTGCTTTATGCTGGAATAGGCTCTAAAAGGTTCCTTGAGAATGATTTGACGAAGTTGTAGCTATTGGGATGATGGGACTTCCATTAAAACTAACATGTGACTTGAACGCAACATCTTGTCTGTCAGGAGAGTCCGTCACCTTACGGTGAGGGGGATTCTCTGGTCGTCACGGTGAAGGAAAACCAGAGCGGTCCTCTTGAGCGGGTCTCAGCGCGCCGATCCCAAATAGCAACAGCAAGCACTCCAGCTGTCCAATCGGCTGGCTCCTGTTCCCCCTCCCAGCCAATTACAGTGTGATGGGGCTTGAGCAAACAAAGCATTATGGGTCAGTTAAGCCTTCCTCTCATCTCGAGGAGTTTGCCGTCGGGTTTCCCGAGGCGCACACAACATCTGCAAACACCTGATAGGCCTGAGCGGCGGCCCGCAGCCCACTTGTTGCCCGGGTTAAATTGTTACCACCTTTCTCTAATCCCAGCTCGGACAATTGACTGTATGGCCGAGCACTTCAAAGCCCTCGGCGGCCGAAGGGGTTAACCCCGACGCTCCCGGAGATTTGTTTTTGATTTTGCCGAGATCCCCAGATACTTTCATCTCGGGCCCTTTTCTCCCTTCTTCCTCTCCGGGTCCCAAAGGGCCAAGCCGAGGGCGGGAGGAGCTTGCGGCTGATTTAAGCAAATTCGGTGTGATATTTGAGGACAAATTCCCCCCCCCCCCCCCCCCCCGCGAGGTTATGAACACAAACACGGGTGCGAAATGTTATCAGGTGAGAAAATAAGCCATCTATTCTAGTCTAGTAAACATTCAAAAGGTTGCGGTAGAAAAAAAAAACAAAAAAACGTGCCGCAATCAGCTTCGAGAGAGTACAGTGGCTGCTCTTGTAAATCACAACCATCACTTTTACGTCACGTTTGCGCCAATTTGTTTCACCTGAAGTGCCTCTTTCAAGCAGAACAACATGGAGAGGCATACATGTGAGAGCACCCTACCAGTCTCGGACAACACCGTTAAAATAAATCACGTTAATAGGGATGCAATTCAGTTCAGCTAACCGCCTTTTTAAGCTGACATGAATGGTAAAAATCGAAATTCAGAATATACATCATAGTAAGTTATATAAATAGTGTTTTAAAGGGGGAAAAAACATTCAAAATGTCAATGATTTTTGTTCATAGTGGGTGTTCTGGGACTGGAGATCACAGTTAACCCACCTTTTTATTCACCTTTAAATCACTGTGTGCTAGCCTGTGAAGTAAAGTGAGTCAATGAGTGAATAAGTGAAAAGAGAAAGGAGGTGGGACAGCGAGGTCTGAATGACACACAAAAAAAAAAGCCTTCATTTGGGTTGGACGTGGGGCATCCCTCTCGATTAGTGTCTCTCTGACACTTCAAACGCCCCTCGCTGTACGAGCCGACGCTGGGCGGAGGGCGTTGCCGCTTTCCCCCACCTCGGTGCCAGTGGGTGCGTGTCGGCTGTACTGGGCACCACCAGTCTGTTCCAGCCCGATCCCTTCAACTCTGTCAACTTTAACTGTGTGTGTGTGTGTGTGTATGTATGTGTGTGTGTGTGTGTGTGTGTGTGTTAGGGGTAGTAGTGTGTGAAGGCTAGTCCTCCCCTGCATCCTGCCCCGCCCACAGTCTCCCCTGCAGCGCCTCAGCAGGAACTGGAGCAAACGCGTTTAGGAATTAAGACTGGGGAATGGCCTGAGGTGTGTGTGTGTGTGTGTGTGCGTGTGCGTGCGTGTGTGCGTGTGTGTGTGTGTGTTCGGGGAGTCATGCTGCTCTTTTGTGGCGCGCCAGCCTCTGCCGGCTGCCCCGGGACGTGGCCTGTCAATTCACATAGCCGCTGATGAGCTGCACAAGCGTCAGGAAAGGTGAAGACGGACATCACACCATTGCGCGCGCACACACACACACGTGCATGCACGCACACACACACACACACACACACGCTAGGGCGAGTCAGACAGGTGAAAGGAAAGGCCTGGTAGTGCTGCCTATCACGGACGTGTGTGTGTGAGAGAGAGTGACTAAAAAACACAATGAAAACAAAGCCAAGCCAACATGTGGATATTCTATGTGTGATTGACACCTGCTAAGGGTTACTTCCACCCTAGGGTGTTACACATATACACACACACACACACACACACACAAGATACCAAAAGCCAAACAGTGGTTGCCGGTGCTGATTTCTAGCATATGGCTGCTATCAAGGCAGCAGGATGAATGCAAAAGCTTTCTTATCAAGTGAAACCACTGTTATCTGCCTACTTCAAGAAAAAAAAAAGGTTGAAGGTTTCCACAATGACACAACACTAGTAGGTCTCATATTCCACAGACATTTGACTCAGGGGAAAACAAACTCCTCTCAACTTTCGGCAGACTTGGATGTCACCTTCAATTTGGGTCTCGCAGAATTCGTTTTCCCGCTACTGGTTATTGTCCAACGACACTGCAATACTGAAACAAACACATAAAAACACCACTACCAACAACAACCAAATATATATGAATGTGTTTCTGATCCGCCCTGGGTCTATTTGCCGCTATCGGCATGGAAACCACCTGGATTGACCACATAGTAAGCCGCCCCACCTGCATCCCATTTCCACAGCCGACCTCAACGCTTGTACATTTATCAATATTAGAGGGTTTATGTGATAGATTCACGCTGAAATAAGAGCACTTATCGACTAGCCTCTTTCTTCTTCGACGCACAAAGGAAAATAATTATCAATACCCCCTACCGCCCCCTCTGGCATTTCTCCCTCTCTATTCTCCTACGGAACAATGAAGCATAGTTGATGTTAAGTGCCGTGCTATTAGAGGTAGCAGCGGCAGAGTGCCTGCGGCCCTGCGCAGCACCCGTAGGCAACCCGTGTGCTGCCGAGCCACAACACCACACACACCCACACCCACACCCACACCCACACCCACACACACCCACAGACCTGAATATGGATGAGCAGAAATGCAGCAGGGCCATTTATTTGGCTGGTGACAGGATCTCGCTGCCCTCCTAGACTTGAGGTCGTCCTGCCCGAGGAGCCCGGGCTGCTAAATCTGTTTCATCTTTTTACATAATTTCTTCTGAAAACTCATTTTTTTTATAGACTCGCTTTCATCTCGCGACCTTGGATCGTTGTTTTGACCTGCCTTTTACAACTCTCACCTTTCCATTTTTAGCTGCACATCGCTGTAAATATAGTTTACCCTGAATATATCATTGATTTTTTGATCATACTGGTTGTTTGCTTTGTTATGATCTCTGACTGCAGATACCGACCTTTGGATTCACAAGGTAACACGTTGACCTGCCACTGGCTGCTTGGAACAGCGATCTAATGTACAGTAGGACGATTGATCGACCGACTAATGTAATACGCCGCCTCTTATCGCGCGCCGTTACGCGGATGTTCTCGAGCCCCCCTCCCCCTCGTCCCGCGTCCCGCTGTATGAACATGATCTACAGTAATCTTTGTGATTTTCATCAAATTACCAGCCTCCGTCCATAACAGAGGCGCAGTCGGGAGGGCTTTGCGAGCGACCCCGCGGATCCCGATGTAATTACACACTATGCTTTTTTCCCTGGCCCGCATACCGTTCTGTCCCAATTCCCCGCTGTTTGGAAATCAGGGCTACGCTGGTGACAAGTTACAGTACACATGCCCCAGTTAACCTTTGATGTGAACATGTTCTTTTCAGAGGGAATGATATGGAGGGCCAAAAACCGCGAGGGGCTACAGACGATCCCTGCAAAACTGTACAGCTTCAAAGTCTCGTCTCTAATTTGAACCTTTTGGGCCACTTAAAAAAGTCCGTGGACTAATTTGACTCTGGCGTGTAACGGCCGCTTGGAAGAATGTTTGTCTGTTCTGTGTGTGTGTGTGTGTGTGTGTGTGTGTGTGTGTGACCACAGCCCTACCTGCTTTGATCATGGCACTGGGAGATGAGGACAACACACACACACACACACACACACACACACACACACACACACACACACACAGTAGAGTAATCAAAACTACATGGCATACCAACATCCACGTCACTGAGCATGTGCACAAACATAGACACATAGGTACAAGGGTTAGACGGATACATGGGGCCGATATTGGGATCCGGTCCAGTCAGAGTGCTCCATTGATCAATACTACACTGGTTGTCTATGGGAAGCCCTC
The DNA here is from genome assembly GCA_034670385.1 of Hoplostethus mediterraneus. NCBI lineage: Eukaryota > Metazoa > Chordata > Actinopteri > Trachichthyiformes > Trachichthyidae > Hoplostethus > Hoplostethus mediterraneus. The sequence continues at coordinate 209,063 of JAXDDW010000162.1, read as the reverse complement.
AACCTGAATTGACTGTAATGCAACATGTTGATCAGATTCCATGTGTTTGTCATGTTTGGTCAAAGTTTTTGGTCACGGTTAAACAAGAAAACATTTCCCTGAAAATGAAAACGTACTACCCGTAGGAAAGTTGGGAATCGAACCCGGGTCGTCGGATTTGAAGTGCTGTACTACTTCCTGTTTCCAAGGCAGTACTGAAAAATCGTCTTTTTATTTTTGGAATTTTTTGGGTATATATCGGCACCAGATATCGTCTACTGCCCAGATTCAATCCGAAAAAAATTGGTATCGGCTCTCAAAAACCCCGTATCGGCCCAACCACACACACACACACACACACACACTCCTTCGCTTGGAATCCTGCTATATCAAAGGCCGCACGGGGGGAATTCCCTCACTGCCTCTTCGCCCCCCCCCCCCCCCCCCGGTGATAGACGGGCGTTTCCATGACTCCAGCCAACCGCGGCCGCGATGGCCATGACATCAGCAAGCAAGCTACCTCTGGGGACCAATGATTAATTAACATGGCTTCGGCAGGCAGCGCCGCACAGGATGTGATCTAATTGACAGTGGGTAATTATGTAATGGCCTCGCCTTGTAAAAGGAGATGAGCTGGAAGTACTGTAACCCAGAGTGGAAATGCAGAGGCACTGGCATGCATGTGCACCCTGGAAAACACACACACACACACACACACACACGCTAATTGAGACTGGTTTATTTTCCTTGACGTTGCCCTCTTGCCCTCCCGACGTGGGGGGGGGTGGGACAGGGTGGTAGTCATCCCCTCGCTTTGCATCAGTTGGTAACAGGAGCGTCTGTGTTTGTTTACCCCCGGCTGAAATGTCACGAGGCAGCCGGGGCCCTTTGATCCGGCCCTTAATGTCACCGCGGTGTGTGTCATTATTTGGGAGCCGGGCACCACTTCACATCCCGCATTATTGGGGGGAAAGAAACAGAGACATGACTAAGACGCCGGTCACTAAACGTGTTCTTGAGGTGTGGGCGTATCGCATTCCAGCGGAGGCCGGCGATTGGGCGAGGGCGGGAGAAACAAATTACAATTTACAGTTGGTACTGTCGTCGGGTAGCTTTTCGGTATGCATACAATCGTATCATCTTAGAACTCTAACTCATTTTTATATAATGGCTGTGATGTAATGATATTTCTTAATATTTCATTTATTCTTTTTTAAAATATTTTTATTTCTTTAGTGCACAGTTTTTTTTTTATTCCACATGTTTTACTTGGAAACATTATTATTATTATTTTGTCAGTAATTTAACTTCATTTTGACTTTGATTGTACTGCTACGTTTTGCATCACATCTGCTACAGAGTACACATTTTGGAAGCAGCAGAAATGTATGATAATAATAATAATAATAATAGTAAATTGGCCAATTCACGTGCCATTAGCAGTGAAAGGTCAACGAGCAGAGAAGATGTATCTTGCTTTGCTTTGTTTATGCACTTTATTTTGTACTTTTTTGCACTTTATTTTGTACTTTCTTTTTTAGCACCTTCTACTTTCAAATGGGGTACTTTTTACTTTTACTCAAATATATTTGTGTACAGATCATTTTACTTTTTCAGCAGCGTAACAGTCCTTACTTGGTGCTCTCCCCCCCCGTGATTGGGAATAGCTGTTCTAGCGTCAGCCGGCTTTCTGGCCCATAATGAACTGATAGGCACTCTGCGTAATAAAAACCAGTCCCATGCGGCGGAGGAGACGTTGTCAATTTGAGGAAGGTAGAGAACGGTAAAGTAGTAGTCGCTATTAAATGCCGACTTGAGATCAGATTAGACCCTCCTTTGATCTTAATCGTAATGGTGAGGGAAATGAGGAAAAGCTGATCCTGTGTCAGCGGTTATGGGGAGCCTTTGATGTCAGAATGGGATGTAGGCCTAAGCACGGGCAGTGACCTCATGAATGCGACTATTACTGTTTCCCATGATGTAAGTCTCTATCTCGCAAACACCTACATGCAATCCCAAACCACTTAATAGCTACACAAGTCTGGGAGGAAAACAAGTGCTTCATCTTGTACCGATCACTACCGATCTGTCCACATATTAAGGCAGCCTTAGTGCGTGTAGGGTCAGGAAATGGTGTCTGTTTATGGAGTACAGGCCTGAGAGAAGAGGCGAGGGCAAAATAGTGGCTGTGCAGAGGGCTAAAATAACAGTCTGACTACACTAGTCTCAGCTCCATCTGCTTCTGATTACTCACTATCCTAAAAGAGGGAGGGGGGAGAGAGAGAGAGAGCGAGAGAGAGAGAGAGAGAGAGAGAGAGAGAGAGAGAGAGAGAGCAACAACAGGAACTCATGTCAGTGCTGGGTTAGATGAGTGAGGGAATCTGGGAATAGAGTTGTTTCATTCCAGGAGAGAGACCCCTGCAAGCTGTGAGCTGTGTGTTTGCATGAATGTCTGTATTTGTGTGTGTGTGTGTGTGTGTGTGTGTGTGTGCTGACACGTGCATGCATATGTATTCCAGAATTTCTCCAGTGCTGCTATCACTAATTTAATGCTACAGTGAACGAGGCAGACTTCAAACACTCCATGCATGGACCACAGAGTTTCAATTTGGCCAAGTGAGCAGACACAACAAGAGGCTGAGCCAATGTTTCTTTCTCTGCACTGTGTGTGTGTGTGTGTGTGTGTGTGTGTGTAGGCAGGGTGAATAATGTCAGAACTGATATATATATATATTAGCACTAATATGATTAGGATGCTAATGACCGAGCCAGTGATCCAGCAGTGCTCCAGCAGTGCTCCACCAGGCTAGCAAGCTAACGCATGCAGCAGTGACTCACTAATTAGCATTAGAGACACTAGCCATCACAGTCCACTTCCTGTACTGAGTGGGTGTGGATTATGCTATGGTTGGCTAACGCTAACCAGTTGAGGCAAAGTGTAGCGAGCCGCTGCTTAATTAGCAATAGTGTTGTGTTAAGAGAACCGAGTAGGAAAGTCACTATGCTAAGGTACTTAGCAGACTCAAGATTAGCATCAGCCCCCTTGCTTATGTTGCATTCCCGATACAACGGGAATAACCGCCGGAAACGACTTGGCAATGACTTGGCAACTTGGAAGTGTTCACGTGTTCAAACAGGTTTCAAGTCAGAAAGACGTCATGATTGTAGTTTTCTGTAGATTTTGGTTGCTAACTGCTTAGCCTAAGCAGAGCACTCTAGCACGTTACCTAAATTAACAAAGCTAACTGGCAAATAGCTTGTTGACTAGCTTGTTGAAGTGAGCTATGGCTATTAGGGGATATTTTTTTCGAACGATGCTGGCGACAATATACTTTGTTGTGACAGTCAGTATTTTAAAATTTATATTCAGAATTTTCATGCAAAAAAGAAGTATTCCGTGTTTTCCCTAAAATTTTATTCTTGCCAGGATGAAAAAGTTTGTTTTCTTTGGTCCATGCCGTAGTGGAAAAGTTTACTTTGTTGCATTTTTGTGTATTTGGTTTGTTTAGGTTCACACTGCCCAATTACAAGCAAACCAGGGCTTGTAAACAAAAGTCACACTGACTCACAAACAGCTTGTTTATTGGACAGACTTTTGGGAACCTATGATTCCGCCAGGCTAGAGCGACAGAGGGGGGAAGTCAAAACACATCCAGTTCCAGTCGCGGTAACTTTAGCTAAGCATGATGGACTTGTCCGCTCTCTGGCGTTCATACCAGTTAAAAACACACGAAGAAATAGCTGGATATGAGCACCGGTCCAGACTGCGGTTTGCTCTTGGTTCATTTTGTTATGCTAGGCTTTCCAAGCATGAGTAACTGCTGGCAATCAGATGTCAATGTTAGTCTCCTTACATAAATAAAACCTTGTGTTTTGGGGTCGTTTCCTGTAGTTGGTTCAGATTATGTTATTTGTTCTCACCTGGCCAACTGAACTAAAGGAGCAAATACTCCAAAAACTCTCCATTGAAATCTAGTATACTACTGCAATTACTACCACTACTGTGTTGTGTTGAATCTGATCAAAATGTCTCATTAGAATCAGTTCAGGTTAACAGCTTCCCATAGACAACCAGTGTAGTATTGATCAATTCTACAATAAATATGTAATCAATCAAACTGCATTTCATCCATCATATCAGAAGTGGGACCAAATGCCATTTGTAATAAGTGCCATTTGTAAGTCAGTGTTACCCTGGTAGTCATTAGCTGCCCCGACTACACAGAAACCCAATGGGTTTCTAGGAAAAAGAGCAGAGAGAAACAGAAGGAAATGGAGAAAGTGTAGAGATGGCAGTGAAGAGAATCGGATTGGAGAGAGAGGCACAGACGAATGTCATGTCAATGTACCCAGGGCTCTCACCAGTCACTGAGTAACACACACACACACACACACACACACACACACACACCCCGAGTGAGTCACAGTGACAGAGGCGTGAGAGTAACACAACACTCAGCATTGGGGTTAGTCATCTGTCAAATGTACGCACACACACACACACACACACACACACACACACACACACACACACACACACACACACACACACACACACACACACACACACACACACTAACACACTCATACACACACTGAGGGAGATGAGTTGAGTGGACTGAAGTCAGGAACCTCAATGGTGACCCTTGTCTCTTTCCAGCCAGCCCTCTCACATCAGCTCTCTCTCTTACTCACTCAGTCACTCATATACACACACATACACACATACACACACACACACACACACACACACACACACACACACACAGAGAGAGCTAAAACCAACACTGATGCTCAGTGGTGTTTGGGATAAAAAAACAAAAAACAAAACAAGCTACTAAAAGAAGCACATACATGAAAACCAGCTACAGGACCGGAAATGCACCCATAAGGGGTGTGTGTGTGTGTGTGTGTTCATGTGTGTGTGTGTGTGTGTGTGTGTAGTGACATTTCCCTAATGCAGCAGTAAATGTGCCCCTCATTAACGGCTCTCTGACAGTGATGTGGGCTGACGAGAGCCCAGACGCCTGGCTCCTGGACTGGTGCCTTGATGGGGTGTACACACACACACACACACACACACACAATTGGTTGTGTCCTTGGCCATTGTCCAGAGCAGTGGAGCTCCTAGGCCTCAGTGTATGTATCTGTGTGTGTGTGTGTGTGTGTGTGTGTGTGTGTGGTCACTGGGGATGGCTTGGTGCCTCATTCCACTGTCCACTCCCACGCTAACAATAACTGACACCACCAGGACAAAGCCAACTCTCTATCAAAATCACCTTTCTTCACAAAGTAGCGAGCACAGGACAGTGTCACAGTCTATCTGCTGATGGACTCCTGCTGGGCAGAGTGTTGCCACTGTCATCCCCTCTGTCAACAATGCCTCGGGGTAGACGGATATATGTGGCCGATACTGGCCCTTTTGTTCAAAATATGATCTGGTCCGGTCAGTGTCGTCCACCTCTGATATGAGGCAGTTTGATTGATTACATATTTATTGTTGAATTGATCAATGCTACACTGGTTGTCTATGGGAAGCCCTGAACCTGAACTGATTCCAATCGGAGGTTTTGATCTGATTCCACGCAAATGTGCATGGATATTTTATTATTACTATTATTATCTGGGGTTTCGATGCACAGTTGTAGTGTCCGATGGTCTAAATCTGGAGCAAACACTGAATTATGTTTGGCCATCTTTTAAAGATACTGAAAATTGTCATAAATATCTGCTATTGGCAGCTTCACAGTAAAAATGTCGGTATTGGCCTCCAAAATATCGGTCCATATTAACAGCTAGCTAAAAAACTCAGTAAAACAACACAATGGGCAATATATTATTGGGTTTGTTTCTTTTTTCCTTTGTAGAAATAAACCATACATATAAATATATACTTTCAAAAGTGTACAGTACCTGGTGCTATTAAACTGATATTTTTGGATTGAAGCTTTCAATAACCAATATTTAGTGCGGATATTCAATATGTTTAAATTTGACCATTTTTATGCAAAAAAACAACAACGTAAAGTATTCAGTGTTTCCCCCAGAATTGTATTCTTGCCAGGGTGGAACAGTCTCTGAAACAGTATTTAGGCTATCATGGGACACTAAAACTCACCATTGAATCCAAATGTTTCCTGGCAGAAACATATGATTAAAAAAAAAACAGAACAGCAGTGACAAAACTCAGATGACCATCTGAGTTGTTAAAAAACACTTTTGATCACATCCACTACACGCTTTTATTTTGAAACACATTTCTATTTGGCAGTCCTGTTAGTTGGTCTTGGTAATTCAGCAAATTTCACGATGATCAATTATGCCATTTGGATGAGTATCCGATGCTCATCGATGTGTCTGTGTGTGTGTTAGATTTGACACTGTATTTGGGTCATGAGGGTCTGGAAGCGTGGAGGCACATCTGTTGCAAAACCGGCTTTTTGGCCTAATACCATTAACACAATGGTGTCTGCTGGAGAAAAAAAATGTATCCACAGTGTGTGTGTGTGTCTTTATGAAGCTATTAGCCATGCTCCATATGTCTTCTAGTGAGAGACACTGAATGGGTTTGTTGTGTGTGTGTGTTTGTGTGTGTGTGACGTGTCAGATTCGATGTCTGTTGGGGGCTCCAGGATGGGGTGACCAACTGACCCTGCCGACTGGCTTTTCATGCCTCTAATGTATGACTGACACACACACACACACACACACACACACAGTAATGGGGTACATGATTGTGGATCGACATAAAACAGGGACAGCCAAGAGGTCAGAGAGTGAGCAGTCCATTCACACTGAGAGGACAGAAAGTGCGTGTGTGTGTGTGTGTGTGTGTGACAGGCGGTGAGGTCAGATGGACAATGAGGTTTGGTCATGAAAAGGTCGGTTACAGTGCAGAGTTTGCCTTATGCCAGCTGCACTGGAGAGAAAGAAAGGACTTGAATTGAATTCGCGTGGTGGAAAGTAGGGGTTCAACCAGTATGGAGGCCGATACCGACAATGATATTTTTTTTTTAATTAAAGCGTCTGACAGCTGATATATGTGCCCATATTCAACAGCTTTAAAAGACGTCCTAAAAATAAAAATAAATAAAAATAAATACAAGTAGGCTATTCAGTGTTTCCCCAAGGATATTATTCTTATCAGGGTGGAAAACCTGAAACAGCGTTTAGACCATCATGGGAAAGCCATGCTAATAGAATAGCATGCTATTAGGGTTAGCAGCTCCTTCAGGCAGGGTGAGGCAGGTTTCATTAAAAGTAAAAAAAAAAAGAAAAAAAAAAGGAAGAACCTTCATCACACTCACTTGGCCAATATCCACTTTGGGATAGGAAGCCAATATTGGCCTAACGTAACAGCCCGTTTCTGACCTATTTAAACAATATTTGTATATAGTTTATATTTTGACATTTTTAACTGAAATGTGGATTGTAGGGGATACAATTTTATCTCTAGGTTGTTGATTTTCACAAAAAAAAAAATGGGCATGAAATGGTAAAATCTGATAAGATATTGAATAACAGGACAAAATATTGTCTATTAGCAGCTTCGATATATATACCGGCCTTCAAAACCCATACTGACTGACCCCTAACCATCACGTCTAATTCACTTCAAAGCTGCGTTATTCTCTCTTCTTCATTCTGATAGTAACTGAGCAATAAGTCAAAGTGAAAGTGAGCAAGTATAGAATGAATGAATGTCCCGGGCAGGCAGCATTTCGCTTGGAGTTGGTTGAGTGTGTGTTATAGACTGTGGAGGTTAGAGGTGTGACAGTAAAACCTGCTGTGTGTGTGTGTGTGTGTGTGTGTATTGCCAGTTGGCAAGGGTTAATTGTTGTTGCGTGTTAAAAGGTGTTAACGAGGAAGGCGAACACCCAAGGAGCAGCTGCGAGCCTCGCACTCATAGCCAAAGGGGTTTCGACCGACACACCAGTTCACTGATTCTTATTAGGAGAATAGAAATTGGAGAGCACCCAGTCAGATGTGATGGAGCTTCCACCCTGGCCAGAGCGAGCGAGTATCTGTTCGTTATTATCGCTTTCCTATCAGGCGGCTGAACCTGAGGACTCATTCCAGTGCGGTGTGGGAGGATTTTCCTCAGCGGCTTCAGGGGAGGAGGAGGAGGAGGAGGGGGGCGGGGTGTTCGTCTGTAAAAAACCTGCAATGAAACCCGCCTCAACCCTGCTGCTGAAGCAATGAAACCCTGATGAAGTCTATTGCAGCCAAAACACCCTGTTAAAGCTTTGTCAATTGTTCTCCGACAGTCGCTGGATTTTGTTTTTTTTTCATTCGTGCACCTTGGAGGAGCTGCAAGGTTGCGATGGATGTATAGGAGCGAAAAAAATATAGGAGGTAAATATTGGTGGTGATCCCACACGGCAACAAAACACTTGGACGATGAGAGATTTGATGGACGTTTTATGTGTGCGTAAAAAGACGGCCCCCGTTCATTTCAACAGCTTGGGAGAACAGATTGAATCACGTGGTGTTTGACCTGACACGGGGGCGAGTAGATAGGCAGATAGTGGCCGAGGTTTCATTTTGGGTGAACTGGTCCTTTAAAGGAGCTGTTAACGCACTTAAGACTTCCACTCGCATGGTTTGGGAGTTTTAGTGTCCCCGTGATGGTCTGAGTGGTGTTCCAGAGGGCGATATACGGGACCACTATTGTCCTTTAATGAATTGGCAGCTTCAACTGAATACTATCAGTATTGACCTTCGAAAACCCATATCAGTCCAACCGTCACACACACACACACACACACACACACACACACACACACGGCTAAGTGGCGCTCTCTGTCCCTCTGGCCGAGCCTGGAGGGACGACGTGAAGAAAAGAAAAGAGAAAACAAGAAAACAAAAAAAAAAAAAGAAAGATGGTTGCAGCTAAAAGGCCTGCGCAGCCTGGAGGGACTCTACACACTCTAATAACCACCAGTAGTAAGTGTGTGTGTGTGTGTGTGTGTGTGTGTGTGTGTCTGTCTATCTCAAGACAAAGGCCTTTGATCAAACGTGCACGTGTAAAGAGAAGGAACAGTCCTGACAGGTCGTGCGTGTGTGTGTGTGTGTGTGTGTTCAGTCTATGCCTATGACTGATTCAACTTTGCTTTAAAGTGGACCATTTATACACAGTGTGCACATGTAGGCTGCACCCCCCCCCCCCCACACAATACATGGTCAAAAATGGTGATGCGAGCACACACACTGACACACACACCCACAAACACACAGTGCTGTAGGAGCGGATCAGCAGGCCTTGCTGACTGGGTGTCTATGGAGGCGACATGCTGTCACACTGACCTGCCAACACAGCGCACTACAACAGGGAGGTGGCACGCACACACACACACACACACACACACACACACACACACACACTGCATCAATCACACACACATGTACGTAGAGTTTGCATACAAATCCACAGACAAGCACATTTGCACGTGCTCTCTCTTTCTCTGACACACACACACACACACACACACCCTCAGAAAGTGTGAAAACACTCAACACACAAACAAACACTTACACGAGCGGACTGGATGCACACAGACAACGAAAATCGAATAAATCGCAGAAACACATGAGAAAGGTGTGGGCACACACTCTTTCTCCATCTCTCTCTCTCTCACACACACACACACACACACACACACACACACACACACACACACACACTTACCTGAGCATGAGTGGAGGCGACAGAGCGTTCACACAGGGTCGAGCTGGTCCTGGATGTGCCAGAGCCAACAGCTGAGTGCTAGCCTGGATGCGAAGGTGTCAAACTAGCTTGGTTATAGAGCTAATGTGAAGCTGCTAGACTAGCGCACCTGGGGCTCACACACACACACACACACACACGCACACGCACACACACACGCACACGCACACGCACACGCACACGCACACACACACACACGCACACACACGCAGGCCAAAGTGTAAACAGACACAAGCATGAACGTATCACGTAAGCAAAAAGGCAGACACATAATATATGTACGTAAACAAACACACACACACACACACACATTTCATACGGATGCACCCATGTACATTTGTAGGAGCACACACACACACACTCACACATGTAGGCCAGAGTGTAAACAGACACACGCATGAATATATCACGTCAGCGCGAACACAGACACATGCTGTATGCTCGTAAACATACACACATTTCATCGCTGCAAACACACACACACACACGCACACACACACACACACGCACACACACGTTTCTCGTATCACAGACATCAAATAGTGTGTGTTGTGTGGCTCGTCTCTCCCTCCTACCAGGCCAGTGCTAGTGTCACAAACAAACTCACTGACACAACACACTGCTTAACACGCTGATGGGCTAAATAGGGCATGAAAAGGCACGCACACACACACACACACACACACACACACACACACACACACACACACACACAGACACGTTCATCACCAGGTGTGTGAGGCGAATCTTAGCAGAGACACATGTGGCTCTGATGCCCGGTGGGATCTGTCCATGCCCTCTCTATGCCCTCTGCCATAACACGCCACTGCAACACTGGTCACATACTGTGGGATGGTAAACTTCCCATGATTCACTGGGGTCAGAAAGGAATATTATAGGGCCGATATCGACCTCCCAGTCAGTGTGATATGACTGGGATCACACTGATCACACTGGTGGTCTATGGGAATATGTATTTATTCGTAGTAGTAGTAGTAGTAGTAGTAGTAGTCTAGTCTAGTTCATGAAGAGAAGCCCCTCCCCCTTCATTGAGCCGCTGTAGATTCACTCCATTCACCCCAATGATGTTTTGAGGTTTTCTCCGAGCACGGGGGAGTGACGAATCCAAACTCACGAGCTCCGAAACAACAGCGAGCGAGCTAGCGCCTCGCCTATGACTACAGGAAGCTAACGGTAGTGAAGATATTCCCGGAATTCCTCAAGAGATTTTTTTTTATCAAATTCCCTGACTCTCACGGTCTGGAAAACACCTTCAAAAATTCACTGATACTCCAGGAATTCCATGACCAGTGGGTCACCCTATCTGCAGGCTTACTGAGGTTACAATAAGAAATGTCGCTGCTTGCTGGTTTACGATAATAACAACATGTGAGCCTCCTCAGTGTGTGTGTGTGTGTGTGTGTGTACGTGAGCCTGGTGTAAAGCCACAGGAAGAAAAAAAAAAATGGAGCTGAGACTTCAAATAATCGCACATAACCAAACGGTGCTTTTCTCTTTTCTTCTTTTGGGTGAATCACATTGTCTGTCACTGGAATCTGCATCCAACTACAGACACTCCTCCTCTTCCTCCTCCTCTTCCTCTAACCTCTCATCTCCCTCTAAGCTAAATGATCCTTTCATTTCCTGATGACCGACCGAGGCCCTAAGGTGTTTGTGCACGAGTGTGTGTTTGGGCGTATGTGTGTGTGTGTGTGTGTGTGTGTGTGTGTGTGTGTGTCTGTAGCTCTGAGGCCATAGTTGCATGTAAAGTTCACAGTTGCGCTGATCCAGTAGGAAAACAAAGCTCCGAGAGACCTGTCTGGACTGAGCTTCATATATACATGTTACGGCAAACGT
>JAXDDW010000162.1:192500-195000 GCA_034670385.1 Hoplostethus mediterraneus | reverse complement strand
AATGGCAAATTCTGATAACAATTTGTCAATATCGCAAAAAAAAGCTCACTTAAAAGTGAACACTTTTTGTTGCTTAAGAAATGTATGTGATATTGTATTTCAATTTGCTTGACATCTGGATGGAAATATTGTATTACTCTTGCTCTGACGATGCTAAGCCCTCCGCTGCCCCGAGCTAAAATCTTCTTCTCTTCTTGCTCACCGACTCGTCACTGTTACTAGCGTGGTATCAGTGACGGTATCGGCTTGTTGCATGTGGGAAAAACAGGAAGGTGAGAGGAACAACGTGAGCAAAAGTGTTTGGAAAGCACTTGGCTGGACACCATCCAGCAATAGCCGTGGAATGACCAATGATGAGTCAACACTTTGGTGCCATCTGTCAATTTCTAAATATTGATGTTGTTCTTGATGTCGAATTGAAGCATTGCACTGATGATGTTGTTCTGCTTCCTTTGGTTAAATTGTGCTGTTGCATAAAGCTCCGCCATGTGTACGCAAACAACTGAGTTCATTGTAGTTAATCATCAGGAAGAGTGGGAGCTCGCTGAGAGTGGCAAACATGCTTTTACAGGACCCATCATTTGGACCACTGCTCTCAGTGGTGACTTGACATGGCTTCACTGACATAGTGCTGGAATGGGAGAGTGGAGGGAGATGCGATCAGACCGAAGGGAGGGAGGGAGGGAGGGAAGTAGGTATGGAGGGAGGTAAGGAGACAAATTAAAATGCCAGAGGTCTCGAACCAGAGGCCCTCTGCCTGAGACACACCCGACTGAAACAAGTGGCAGGGCCGGGCCTCATTCCATAAGCAGTGCGTTAGACCGATATGCGTTAGACCGATATATTGGTTTGCCGTTAAACTGGGCTAATATCAGCCCAGATATCAACCAGTCAGTGTTGCCCACCTCTGACATGATGGGACATGATGTTTGTTTGAATTTTGTAGACTCGAATACATTTACACACAATACATTTGTTCTCTATGGCAATCAGATTCCACACAGGAATGCACAAATATGTTGCTGTTATTATTGGTAGAGTGTCCCATGATGGTCTAAATGTTTCAGAGGCTTTTCCACCCTGACAAGAATAACATTCTGGGGGGAAACACAAAATAATGAACATGGTCAACCGAAAATATCAGCTGTCAGCACCTACAATCGAAAAATAGTATTGGCTTTGAAAAAACCCATATCGGTCAAATATATATATATATATATGTCTGAGAGAGATCAGTGTGTGTGTGTGTGTGTGTGTGTGCCCATGTGCGTGTGCACACTCTGCCCCAATTACCAGCCTTCCCCAGCATAACCAGTGCTAGGCTGAACACTTAGTAGAGTGCTCTCCAAATACCTTTAGCCCTGCCAAGTAGGAAGCTCACATTGTGACAAAGAAGCTAAGCCATGCCAGCAGCCGCCCTTTCCAAAGAGCTAATGATGGAAAGAATCTCTCTCTCCATCAACCCCCCCCCCCCCCCCCCTCTTTCTCAGAGGTTAAGAGTAGACGAATAATCACTCATTTGCGGGGCAAAAAGCGAGGGAGCCGAGTGCGCTGCATAAACATTTTCCCGGATGTAATTTTCTCTGCCGGTCCTTTGGCTTTTCCCAGTAGGATGGAGCCCAACGCCCAGGAGGAAATCGTTTAGGCTCCATAAGTGCCAAATTGTATCCTGGTTTTCCAGAGTTTTCCTGCCTGTTCTGGCTCAGGGCTTTTCCTGGCGTGAGATTGTGTTATGTGTTATGTGTGTGTGTGTGTGCGGCGTGTGTGTTACAAACAGTGGTTGTATCAACTTCTAGGCGTTTGACTGAGGACGATTACGATTGCGCCTGCGTGGCCAACACTGGTAAAAGGGGAAGAGAAAAGAGAGGAAAAAAAGAGAGGGAAGAGAGAAAGAAAAAGGATAAAACAAAGATAAGAAGCAGACAATGGAGGAAGGGAAGAGCAAATAAAAAGATGGAGAGAGAAAATGAGCGTTAAAGGAAAAGGAGAGGTCCCCACTTCCTGTCAGAATCACTCCTCAGGCGTCTATGTACTCACTGAGCTGTGTGTGTGGGTGTGTGTGAGTGTGTGCGTGTGTGTGTATACACATCACAACAAGCCTGAGAGTCTGTGTGCATTATGGCTTGTGTGTATCTGTGTTTTTCTCCGTGTGTGAGTGTGTGTGTGTGTGTGCGCGCCTACCATGTGTTCCTAATTTGAGGAGAATGACTTGAACTGCTTGCTGCTTCATTAGGTCATGTCTGTTTATCAGACTTTGTACAAAGCAGCTGCTCTTCCACCAAAACGCTTTGTTTCTGGGCATCGATAAAAGGGCAAAAAATGTACGAAAAAACGGATCCAAAATATAAAAAGGCACAACGTAACATAAAGAGGGTTTATCTTTATGTCGATTTCAGCAAGGGATTCTCGTATTTTGTCGTTTTCTCTGACCTAAATTTGTCATTTCCACATGCATCTACAGCTCAGCACAAAGGTGAGCAGGAGGGGGGACCACAGAGCC
>JAXDDW010000162.1:180000-187500 GCA_034670385.1 Hoplostethus mediterraneus | reverse complement strand
TGTGCATTTTATTTTACAGGCCCCCCTAAATCCTCAGCTGAGTTCTCAGAGCTGCTTTCCATTGCCAAATGCCGAAATATGACAATATTTTGATATTGGGTGACTTTAATGTCCATGTCTGTTGTACTGATATTTCTTTAGCTGTCGAGTTTTTAAATTCTCACTAAATCTTTTAACCTGTTTTGTGCTCTCACCGGGCCTATACAACTTAAGGGCCACACCCTAGATCAAGGGTGTCGAACCAGGCGCCATGCAGGGCCAAGTGTCTGCAGGTTTTCATTCCAACTGAACACTACACCAGGTGATTTCACTGATTATCACACCTTCAACTAGATAGCAGGAACTAATCAGTGAAATCACCTGGTGTAGTGTTCAGTTGGAATGAGAACCTGCATACTCTCGGGCCTCCATGGCACATGGTTTGACACCCCTGTCCTAGATCTTGTCTAGGCGACTTGTCTTCAAATGCCTCTGAATAATATCTTCCGTCGAGATATTGCTGTCACTGATCACGAGCATTTGTGTCCTCTGACTTTCTGAGGAAATCTTTTTAAATAACTTTAATAGTATCTGCATTACTGGACCAAATTGCTCCACTTAGGCTGAAAAAAACCTAAGAATACCTCTCTGCCTTGGCTAAGTGAGGATGTTTGTACCTTAAAGAGATATTGCTGTAAGGCAGAGCGTAGATGGAAAGCCTCAAAACTTGTTGTTCATCTTGACATCCTAAAAGACTTGATGAGACTTTTCAATGCAGAAGTTATAAATACGAGGGAATAATTTTCCCTGAACTCATTGATAGAAATTCCGTTTCTCCCATCATTTATTTTTAATTTTAATTTTTAAATTACTTTGTTGATAAGGCGCATACAATTAGAAGGCAGATTACTCCACCAGCTCAGGCTTCAACTGTTGCAGTGAAAGCCGTGAGTTTTTGACTCAGTTGAAACTATTGCAACTATTGTTCCCTGGTCATATTTCCTACTACTTTCTTTATTTGATTCTGTTATTCCATACATTTTATCCATTATTAATATGTCATTAGCTATTAAGTATGGTCCACATGGTGCACATTTTAAAAAGGCAACTGTTCAACCGTCAACGTTACTTTCTACCGTTATGCAGATGACACCCAGCTGTATTTCTGCATTAACCCAAAAAACATTAAGCAATTAGACACTCTCCAAGAATGCCTTATGGATATTCAGAATTGGATGTCACAAAACTTTTTACAATTAAAACACAGACACATCGAATGCACATATCACAGGACATCTTGGCCCTTTGTTCTCTAATGTTACCTCAAGCTGAATAAATCTGGCAGTCATCTTTGATAAAAGATGTTCAGGGTCGCGGGGGGGCTGGATACAAAGGCGGGGTACACAGGACTGGACAGGTCACCAGTCCATCACAGGGCCAACACATAGAGACAAACAACCGTTCACACTCACATTCATACCTACGGGCAATTTTTTAGCGTCACCAATTATCCTAAGCCGCATGTTTTTGGACTGTGGGAGGAAGCCGGAGAACCCGGAGGGAACCCACGCAGGCACAGAGAGAACATGCAAACTCCACACAGAAAGGCCCCGGAGGTGGAATTGAACCCAGAACCTTCTTGCTGTGAGGCGACAGTGCTAACCACTACAGTGGTGGCCAAAAAACACCTGACAGATCTGAAAATATTGACCTTTTCTTGCCTCCAAAACATGATTTAATTTCATAATGTTCATGAAACATGCAGATGGTTGCAGATGAAGTGAGTCCTACTGTTTTTATCCACTTTTAACTTTAATATTTGGTATGTCCACCTTTTGCAGCAGTTACAGCAGCACATCTCTCTGTGTCAATATATTTCCTGAGAACTTGAACACTAATGTTATCCCATGCCTTCTGCAACTCAAGTCTCAAGTCAAAGGCTTTCCTTTGAATGGAACATGATTGTGTGACATTGACAGTGAAATAGGCCTAGCTTGTTTTTTGTAAGGAAAATGAGGTAAATCTCCTTATGATGGCTCTATTCTATGGTTTATAGAGCATAATGATGACTTTGTATATATTTCATTCGTTTTATGGGTATTTTAATGGACAATTGAACAAAAACAACTGAAACCTCTTAAATATGCCAAGTGTTCTAATCATTTTGGCCACCACTGTATGTCGGTCATTTTTATGTAATCTCCGTTGTTTGACCCGGTCGACAGACACTTGAATTACAAGCACAAAACAGCCTTAAGGGCAACCAAGCTTTCGGTGTCTTTTTTTAAAAGCACTTTTTTAACTTGCTTTTACTTTATTTCAACCCATTATGGAAACCATTTTTGATTTACTTTCACCTTGTGTCTCCACAGTCCAGCATTAAATGACTTTTTATTATATTTATATTGTTTGATCTATCCTTCTGTGCTACAATGTTTTGTGGTTATTGTTGTATTTAGTATTTTATTATCATATTTATTTTGTCTTATCTCTTTAACGTGTTCTTGGCTGTTTTTTCTGTTGTTTTTAATCTCACGTGAAGCACTTTGTAACTATTTCTTGATGAGTGCTGTATAAATAAAGTTATTATTACTGAAGTTCTTATAACAGGGAAAATATGGCAGCAGACAGCTGAGGCATATAAAAGATGCAGCACAGACAAAATGGCACTCTACCTGCACAATGACGACTAGTGCACTTTGGCAACACTGCAAAACCTCCTGACACACACACTTGCACACACACACACACACACACACTGCCGCCTAAACATGCATGACAAACCAGAAAAACAGCAAGAAAAGAACAAAGAGAAGCAGCTCTGTCTAAGAAAGCTGTCACTTCACCTCTGTGCTGATCTCCAGCAAAAGATGCAAGGCTCTGCAGCCACAACATGCTAACGTGCGCTAGTGCTGCCACTACCACTACGCGTCAGCGTGTCCAAGTGTGTGTCTAAGTGTGTTTGTGGGTGTGTGTGTGTGAGAGAGAGGTGTGTGCATCCTGTCTCTCCCTCTTTACTTCTTTTTCTCTGCAGATGATGGTTGTTTTGCTGATGGGTCTTCCCTTCATGACCCCCCTCCCATGACATTGTTTTGTTTTTCTCTCTGGCCTCTTCACTTTTGGAAAATAATAGAATATACACTGGTAATCAATTTGACAACAAATGCTAATATTACAGTTAGTGAACATTTCACTAACTGGGTTGACTGGGATAACATGTATGATTACACCAGTTTCTGATGCAATGCTTACGGAGAGCCAACAGAAAATGTACTCTGTAATGGATGTGATTTAAAATGTACAAAGTACAATAGTAGGACAATACTTGTAAATACTAGTAAAGCTACTGACTTCAAACACACACACACACACACACACACACACACACACACACACACACACACACACACACACACACACACACACACAGAGTGAGAGACAGACAGGAAGTCAGGGTGGAATTCCCAAGCGGACATTTCTCACGTTCCTGCAGTGATTGGAAACACACTCTAGTAAAATGGCGGCAGGACATAATTTCCAGGTGAGGAGAGAAAGGCTGTAACCTCTTCCCCTCTCTCTCTGTCCCCCTCCCCAACCCCAGCACAAACAATATCCTCCTTGATCATATCCCTCGCCAACGCACGCACGCACGCACACACGCACACACACACACACACACACACACAGCAACTGTTGTCACCTGGAGGGGGTTGGTCTTTAGCCGGGAAGCATCAATACACAATGACTGCTTCTGTGGCTCGGCAGGAACAGGTGAGCAGATAGAATCTATGCAAACACACACACACACACACACACACACACACACAGTCATACATGCATGCATGCACACACACAGATGTAGAGACAGACACACAGACACCTGCTGAGGAAATGCGCCTGCAACAGGCCTCCACCTGGCTGGCCCTGGGGTGACACAACAAAAACAAAAGAAAGAACAGAGGAAAAGGAAAGAAAGAAAGAAAGAAAGAAAGAACAAGTTGGGAGACTAGAGAGAAAAAGAGAAGAAGGAATAAACAAGTGAAAGCAGAGATTGAAAGTAGTGTTCGGATGATACAGGTTTTTGAAGGCCGTTACTAGTATGTTTTGGATTGAAGCTGAATGAAAAATATGACCATTTTCATACCCATAACATTACAAGTATTCAGTGTTTCCCCACAAAAATCTGGAGAAAAAAGGAAGCAAGGTGGAAGGAAGATGATGTTTCCAGTAGCTGGTTACAGGGCTGTAAGCAGGCTATTTGAGAAGTGGTTTACCCTTGAGGTTGTTCAGCATCATGGACAAGAGTTTGGAAGCTAGCCACCGGGGCAGAACATGACGACTTTCACCAACAATAAGGGCAGATTTTTGTTCCCCCATTGCTGCCTAATAATGACAATACATTGATGCATCAATTCAGGTTAAGGGCGTCCCATAGACAACTAGTGTACAGCAGCTATCAGTTGTCCCTTGATGCTATCACAGGTTGGAGTCATGGTTCTCTGCGCTCAGGCGTTTGGAGAGTTGTTCAGGTTCCAGATATTGATGCTGTAAGACGATAAGGAAGAGAGACTTGCTGTTATGGAATGGGCTTTGGCTAATATCTGAGTCATATGTTTATGTTGTAATGCTCTTATCATAGCCATTGGTTAATTTCGGTGCTGCTTTTGACTGGGAACCAATTATTATATTATATTATTATTATATTATACTGTGCATTTGTTTGTATGGTAGAGGTCACACAAAGCATGAGCCAGGTCTAGGTTGGTGCGCGGTGCGTTCACATACCAGGAAGCAGCTCTGATTTTCTGAACTGTAGTGGCTGAGTCAAAGTGTAGTATCTGGTCTTGATGGAAAAACGTCTGATTAGCACATGAGCTAACATATGTAGTAGCAGCTGGCGCTAGCAGTGGCTTGTAGTCACGTGTTTATCGCAACTAAATTAGCCTGCTGGCTAGTTAGCTAGCTAACAGTTTGTTCAGGTTAACTGAGCTGACTCTTCTCAAGCTCCAACTCAGTTTTGGAGTAGAGACTAGGGCTAAAGACAAGCCGCTTTACTGAAAACGTTCCTGAACTGAGCTAAATCCACAGCACAACAACCTTTTTTTTTTCCAGGTATCTCTCTGTTTCTAGCCTGGTTGTTACATATTAATACATTATTTCCACTGGACCTCCATGATGGCGCTCCAGATGATGGTTGGTGGAGGAGAATTCTGACTCTGTAGGTTTTGGGGTGTCAGCTGACAACGATACGTCTCAGTTGCCAATGTTAAACAGCTTCAGAGAACTGAACGCTGGCATTTTCTTGCAAACGCTCAACAAAGCACATCTACAGTTGCGAGAAACGGCTTGTGAAACATGTTAAAGTACAAATTATTTTTTTAAATTATTTGTTAAATCACATTGTGTTTATCATGACTTGAAGATCAGCCATTTATACGGTAATGCAGGTAATTAGAAACTTTTTCTCGCTACTGTACTTGGTCCTTTTCAGCAGCTTTGGCTTTAGCCTTACGTGTGTTATTTTGTCTTCCCTTGTTGGTTTTCCCTTGTATCCGCATTCACAACTTCCAGGATCATAGGAATAACATATGGGAATTCTGTTTTAGAGCTCGTCTCTCCTTTAAAGGTTGTACGAAGAGAGATTCTTCACTTTACAATCACACTGAGAGTGTGTGTGTCTGTGTGTGTGTGTGTGTGTGTGAGATGTGGAACATCTGCGACATGAGTCAGGCACCGAGGGAGTGAGATGCATATGTTGTTGAGTGCTTTCTCCTTTTCCATCCTCTATTCATTTTTTCATTTCACTTGCCAGCGAAGCGCAGCCACTTGCCGTAATGATCTGATATGTGTGTGTGTGTGTGTGCATGTGTGAGAGAGAGAGAGAGAGAGAGAGAGAGAGAGAGAGAGAGAGAGAGAGAGAGAGATATGATGCGATGCATTAGCCGTTTTTGATGCTTAGGTGTAAAAAATCCCATTAGAGCGAGCGGGACAGCAGATCAATGCCTTACGGGATCTGGAGTGACTTTGTGTGTGTTTGAGTGTGTGCGTGCATGTATTGGTGTGTGTGTGTGTGGAGGTACTTTAACACCTCTCAAAGGTGGATTAGTGCGCGACAGCATGGAGACACTGTCAAAGAGGGTTAGTGTCAGGGAGGGAGGAAGTGAGAGAGAGAGAGAGAGGGGGGAGGAGGAGAGAGGGGGCGAGAAAGGTGAGAGAGAGAGAGAGGGAGGAGGAGAGAGGGAGAGAGAGAAAGACACAGGGAGATACGGGGAGAGAGGAAGAGAGAAAGAGGGAGGAAAGTTAGATACAGGGAGAAAGTGTGAAAGAGAGGTGAAAGAAAGAAGCAGGAAGACAGAAAGAAAGTGTGTGTGTGTGAGAGAGAGAGAGAGAGAGAGAGAGAGAGAGAGATGAGAGTGAATGTGTCACTACTGATGCCAATGATGACTGATGCTTCGGTGTGGTTTCCCCTGGTGACGTAGGACGAAGGGAGAGATAGAAGAGAGGCAGGAAGAGAAAGATGGAAAGGGGGGAGAGAGAGAGAGGAGAGTGATGTTACAACAGCGAAGTGGAAAGCTGTCAGTCTTTCCCTCCCAGAACAGAAGCAGAGTGAAAGGGTTCAAACTAGGGCTCTGACCGACGTGGTTTTCTGAAGGCCAGTATTTCTGGATCGAAGCCACAGATACCGGATATTTTACGATTCAATATCTTTGAATTTGATGCCGAAGCACGTTTTCCCTCCAGTAGAGAGGAAAAGTAGCACACCAGGAAAAAAAATAAAAAATAAAAAAGCCCTCTGAAATTGCACGAGGCAATTTTGCAAGTTGGCTTTGATTCGTCACATCACTTCCTGTGTAGGGAACATTTCCCACCGGTGTCCATGCATGTGCAAAAAGGGAACAGCATACATCCTGTTTATACTAAAACACATTCAGGCATACGTGTGTGGATCCCATCAAACACCAACCAGAATGTTGCATTAGATCCAA
The DNA here is from genome assembly GCA_034670385.1 of Hoplostethus mediterraneus. Lineage (NCBI taxonomy): Eukaryota > Metazoa > Chordata > Actinopteri > Trachichthyiformes > Trachichthyidae > Hoplostethus > Hoplostethus mediterraneus. The sequence continues at coordinate 180,535 of JAXDDW010000162.1, read as the reverse complement.
TTCAGATATATTGGCGAAAGCCTAGTCTAAAGTGTGTGTGTGTGTGTGTGTGTGTGTGTGTGTGTGTGTGTGTGTAGGCCTGAAAGCATGCCTGATGCCTCGTTTGTGTGTTAAAGCTCTTGATTATTGTGCAAACGGGTCTAGCGTGAGCACACTCATTAGCGCCTGTGTGAGTGTTAGAGTGTGTGTGTGTGTGTGTGTGGTTCTGAGAAGGCCGTTCCGTTACATTACTTCCCCTTCACGTCTCTGAAGTCGCGCTTAGCCCCGCAGACGGTGGGACGGCCTGGCTGGCACCGTGCCCACCGCAGATTGAGGTCATGGGAATGAAAGGGTGGCACCCCTACCGGGACGCAACACTGCCCTGTACGATGCTCTGTGAGTGTGTGTGTGTGTGTGTGTGTGTTTGGGTGTGTGTGCGAGTGTGTGTTTTCACGCTGAACATGAACATGAAACAACCACATGACCCTCTGTCACAGCAGCTGGGACACAACAAAAAATTCACTCATGCATGCAATCCTATCTGTTCCAAGTCTCC